>ML787733.1:189736-205868 GCA_009831015.1 Picea engelmannii
GTCCCTGCAAGTTAATAAAACCAAAAGGAAAGCAAAATAAACCCAAATGAGGGAGGATTTGATACCTAACTCCCCAGTGGAGTCGCCAGTCTGTTCGCGTTCAAATGGTCACCAGGTGAGAAAATGGAGAGCGCTTGCATACCTTGTTGGGTCTGGCAGGGTAGAACAGCTATGGAGCAAAGGGTTAAAGGAAACAAAACTAACTACAATCTAACTATCAACTGAAAACAAATAACACTGTGAAAATAAACAAAGAGCATCAAACACAAGACACAGGGGTCATCAATGGTTTCAGGCTGGTGTATTAATGAAACCAGAGCACGCTGAAGGAAGAGACCAGAGGCTCCTTCTCCCCCAAGCGGAAGGCTCTTCGGGGCCCTCACACAATGCTTTCCTTACAAATGAGATGAACTGCGCACAGCAATGAAAGAACTCTGGGTGATGCAGCTGATGGGTTGTTGTTAAAGGATGAGCCCTTAACCATCTGAACAGCATAACGATGCTTAGAATTCCTTGCCAAAACAGTGTACCCTCATGGCATTTTATAGCAGCTTCACGGGCGGTCACGTAACCTTCTCCAAGTGTGAACAGGGACCCTTTTAGGGTTTATTTAGGCCATTAACCCGCCGATTTTGTAGATCCGGCTCTGATTTGAGAGTCAAATCATCTTGGGGGCCGGTCCGTAGGCGGTTGGGAGGCCGACCTATTCAATTAATGCGTCGAATTAGTAGATGCACGGGTTTCTATGTTGACAGTCGCGCGTCGAGCGCGCATGCGCTAATAACACGTTTTTGTCCCATGCATGCGCACGCGCGCCAAACTGTTGTAAAGCGCCCTTCAATTTTTGGTTACTTTGTATAGTTTTTGGCCCTTCTGGAGTGCTGTGAAATTAATTCAGTGCCATGAATGACTTCATTGTTGTTTTGATGATGCGGAGTTCTTGTCGCCATGTGCAGACGAAATTCTAGTGATAACACAAATCTTCAAGCAAGCCTTTCAACCAAACATACAATCAAATACAAGGAGAATACTAGTCAAAAGATACTTGAATTTTTTTGTCTCAACTTCTGTTAGCTAACAGAATTTTTTTCCCCCAAATCTGATGTCATATAAAACCACTCCCTCGTCTTTGAATTGGGCCTAAATCACATCTCTAAGTTGTCTAAGATGTGGATAACCAGGAACATTACAAGGAAGGCACCTTAAACCCCAAGTTTCAATGATAGAGGGAAATTAACACTTAGAAAACTATGGAATGCTGAATAAAAAGCTAATTCAGGCAGGTCATATCTAGAAGAGACAAACTATTCAAGAAGTTAGGATAGATCTAGCTGGCAGCACCCATGAAGTCCAAGACCCGAAATCGATATTCAACTCGTTGTTTTTAACCACGCAAAGCATTTGATGATCAAGTTGAAATCTATAAAAGACTATCTACAAGCTTGATTCTTGTACATATTTTCTTTTTTTTGTCTACGGGAGCCCCAATCGCACTCATTATGGCAAACACATTTAAATTTCAGAGAATATCTGTTGAATTATTTCAAGACAACTATTTTGGGAAATAATCTTAGTTGTATTTTGTAACCCAGTTTATCTTAATATAATATTTTTGAGGTTTTTGTATGGTGTTTTCAATTGTCCAATATTATTTTTTTTATTTTGTTTTGTATTTTCTTTTTTAAAATTGACTCATTTGCCTGTACAACTATTGATAGATGAATTCAACGTCTTTCTACAAGAATTTAAGACGCTCTTTGATCTGTAATTAAACATGCACAAAGAGCTTTTTTTCCTCTTGCCCAACACTTCGATTTAAATAAAAGCTACTCTATTCGCTCCTTACATTTTACATGAAAGAATAATTCGTCATAGGACATAGTTATGTGGCGCCTGCCCTATACTTAAGAAACAAATGGGTGTACCCGTCCTGCTTTCATTCTTCGAGGCCCTGTAAATATAATGAATTAATGACTCTATTTCAACAAAGCAACTCAGGTGTTGGCGTCATGTTCTTGTTCAATGTTGTGCATATATTACAGTTTTTTCTATTTGAGAATATCCTTGCATATAAAAAATGTTACATCATATATATATTATTATTATTTCTATTGCGTATTGGTTTGAATGAAATTTGCGAACCGAAAAACACCCTGCAAATTGGAAGATGCTTTGCATTTGGACAACAATTAAACTATTAAGATATATTAATATGAATACTATTGGAATAAATATAAACAAATTCTATTTGAACTTGAAGTTGTCTTTGTCGACCCCCAAGTATATTACATAGCTGAGACAAAATGCTTGTTTCTCCCTTTGTTTTCCCTTCTCTATACTTACTCGTTTTTCTCTTGTCTTCTTCCCCTCTATTATCCCTTTGTGGTTCTATACTTAGTCGCATTTCTATGATCACAGCTTCCCGGGTTGGCGGATTGGAAGATGCTCATATTCATCTATATCTTCACATCATGAGCGCGACCAACCACGGTCCCTTTCAATACTTAGCCAATTATCTGGCCACCGATTCCCCGGTTAACGTTATCGAACACTTATGCCCCGTATTTTGTCATATACATATTGTACCCAAAAAAAATTGTGATCTGTAATTTATGCTTTTACTAGTGAGAACTCACCAGGGGTTCGAAAAGATTGGCATTAATAAACAAACAGTGGATGTTGTTCTGTGAGATACTTATCCCTTTTTCCCTTTTCTTGTTCCCCTCTACTATCCCTTTATGGTTTTATACTTAGTGGCCTTTCTATGATCACGGGTTCCCAGGTTGGCGGACTAACAGATCTTCATCTCCATCTATATCCTCACATCACGAGTCTGACCAACCGTCGTTCTTTTCCATACTTAGCCAATTTTATGGACACGGTTTCCAAGGTTGTTGCCACTTGTTCTGTGATATACATCTTGCACTCAAAACTTTCGTGATCAAAACGAGTCCGGCCTACCGTTTCCCTATTCCATACTTAGCGACTTTTTCCATTGCGGGTTCTCGGACAGGCGGGCTCACGATTATGCTTCCAATGTTCTGTGGCCTGCAAACAGTACCTAGAGTTCCGCGATATACAAATTGACCTATGGATTGTCCCATCATGCCCTCTTCCGTGTTATGCGTTTTATGCGTTTTGCACTCAAAAACTTCTGAAACATACAATTTGACCCTCGGGACCTCACCCCTCATGGTTATACCTTGTAACCCTATTTTGAAGCCTGGTCGACGAATTTTCATAATTAACCATTCCTTAATTGCTCTTTCCTGTACCCGCGACCTTCGTACTTCTTTCTAAATATGCAATTAGTAACCTTTGATGCTAAAAACTAGTCATGCAAGAACCTTCAACATTGCCATTAATGAGCGAAACACTCGAGGAGATCTCCCATTAATACACATTAAACCAAGATCTACAGAGAGTTATATTATCCCTTTCAATTGTTCATATCAAACAACATGAAATGTCTTTCACGGGTCATCGCGTTGGCACATTCACAAAATCTCCAATCCTTATTTGCTCTTCGTCGTACATGCCATCTTCACACTTCTAGGTATGCAATTACTAGTCTTTAATGCTAACAATGCATCATGCAACATCCGTTGAGATTGTCATTAATGAGCGAAAGGCTTGACGAGATCTCCCATTCACACGCATTGGACCAAGATTTGCGGAGGGTTATATTATCCCTTCCAACTCTTCATTTGAAACATCGTCTGGAGCAAACGAACGTTCTCATAAACTTATGGCAGCAGATTGACAACAGTTCTGTGGAGATACAGTGAATATCTTCAGACGCGAGGACCAGAACTTCTAGTGGTCTAGGGCATACTCTTACTATTCATCTTGTTCTGCCCAAAATGAAGTGATTTGGACCTCTGGAATCGCTCGTGCAGGCTGCATCCCTGAGGTTTTTGATTGTAAGAAGGTGGTCTCTTGGTGCATCGAAAAATATGTTTCAAGCCAAAGAATTATTCCACTGCACAACCATTCTCCTATTTCTTTGTCACGTCAGGTATTCCGCAAGATGTTAAGATTATCGAAGCGAACATTGACCTTCAGAGGACAAGACTGCAAGCAGTTCCTAGAAAAACATGATAACGGGTTGGACCTCTTACCCGAGTTCCTCGAAGACCCGACAACAGTTCCTAAAGATATCACAAAGTTGCAGGTCAATTCCTTTAGAAATCCATTCCGAGAAATTGCCTGGTTGTTTACAAGAATAACGGTACAGGAATCCACGACAAGCATTTCCCGCATGGTTCTTTATATTTTGTATTTCACAGTCAAGGAACAATTCATTTTTTATTGGGGGAAGCTAATTCCCATTGAAATTTGTTCCCAATTGTCATGATTCAAAGAAGATAATAAATTGTATATGTCATCCTACTTGATTTTCGCGATAGTGCATTGTTTTCCGTTTCCAAAACTGTCTATGTCCAAGAAGATAAACTATGAATTCGACCCTAATGTTCTGGTACATGGCCTTGTGGAAGCACAAGGCCTCCCATTGTTTTTATGAGGCTTTTAATGACTTTGTCTCGATTTTCAAAGATTTATTGTTAGGAAAGGATGCTCCTCGGATGTCTGGTCAGGCAACCAAGTTTTTGGACAGGAAGGGGACACTTGAATAAATGGAAAATTACAATGTAATAATGATTTTTTACTCCAAGTAAAATCTTGCTTTCCTTCCATGTCACAACACAAACAAGATGTTTGTTACAGAAATAGTAAGGCAATACAACTACTGGTTACATTTTTCCATGACAAGAGAAAAAAATAGTCCATTCCTCTGCCCTGGAAAGTCAGGGACTTTGTATTCAGAAACGTCAACAATATTGACAAATTCCCAGGCCATTTCAAGAACTTGAACCTAAGATATGCTGAAAGGATAAGAGGGTTCGACCCTCATGGGATTTCTCTAGAACATTTACTAGCAGTTGGGTTTAGCAGTTGTTTTATCCATACATGCCTTAACCAAGCAAGCCTTCGATGAACAAGTTGATATTTTAAAGGGGTTTTCTTTAGAAAAGTTTTACGACATCCTTTAATATGGTCAAGATGACGTGGAGAACTGGCTAGTGGACTATTCGGCAAACAATGAAGAAATTGAACAGGCTCTGCATAGTATTTCTATGGATCTAAGGAAAATAAAAAACAAGCTTTTCAGAAATCAACGTGGCCCCCATGAGAAGCTACATTGAAGAATGGCTCCAAAGGAGAATGGACAAGCTCACCGACGAAGGGAAACAACCGGTTGGCACGATTCTCGTGGCCATTAACGAGAGAAACAAAAACGCATCAGCTTCATAGTAAGTCTATACTGATCACGTATTGTTTTCTTTATCAATCCATTTATTCCACCTCTTTAAATAGAAATCTCTAACCAAACACTGATAACTCCCAATTTCTTCTTTTCAGGTCTTCCTCTCTACCGCTGTGCACTTCTTCTTTCTACAGTCCTATTTCTTGTACTTATTTCTTTTATGGTTCGCAGGAGCCCCAATCCCAATCTATATGAAAAACGCATTTAAATTTCCAGAAATATGTAACAGACATTATTAATTTTTGATAAATTTCAAAGAAAACTAATTCGAGAACAATTTCGATGGTACCTTGTGCACTACTTTCAGAATGTTTAATTAGTTCTCTTTATGCATATCGATCATCTTCTTTTATTTTTATGTGCTCATAATTGTTTTCCCTTCCAACTATGTTGGATGTCAGGAAATTGTGTTTCTTATATTTGAATGTTTAATGTGTCTAGGAACCTTTATTTCAAAAAAAAAAAAAAATACTACTATCCTTTTTTATTGCTTCAAGTCATTACGACAAAAATTTTCTTAGTCCCATATTTGAACTATACATGCTCCAAGAAAAAACTTAAACATGAGTATCAAATCTATAAAAAACACAGTAGGATTGACATCCTCGTTTGCATATTAACCCCATATTAATATAATATTATGATAAACTAATTTGGGAGGTTCTTCGGGGCTCAGGCCTTACTTCTGCAGTGATATTCTCCCCAAGTCATCTACCAGCCTGATGTCTTATGGCTGGCATGTGACACACTAGCACCAGTCATTTTTCTGCATGGATACCACTTGTACTTCAAGATTCTTCCCACGTGTCTCTATTGCTTCGGGCCTCTATTTCTCCCTCGATCCCGCCATAGCAATGAATTTATTCCCATTCCAACCTAGCAGGGACTACGTTGCCCTGTAGCACTTGTTTATTTCTTGTTATGAAATGAATAGAAAAAGTGTACCCATTGCAAGCTCTACACGAGTATGGAAGTCGTGTAATGTTTTCATGGAGATCTTTTTAAACTTGGTGCAGGTTGAAATAGTATGTTATATCATCATTGATACACATGTCCATCTCGTCAACCGAATGCGTCATCTGCCTAAAACATCAGATCAATAAAAAAATTAACACGATAAAGAACCTCCATTATCAGTACTACATCACATTGAACTCTCTCATGAATTCCTACCATAAAAACTGAATAACAACTATATATAGGCATACCATCTTTGGGTCATGGACTCATGGGAGCCAGAATCATGGCCTCCCCATTTTGACCATTCTTGCTAAACTTGGTTGGCCCGGGAACTCTTCCAAGAGCCTACAAAATGGTAACAATGAGAGGCCAAACTATGAAGTAGTTTAATTATTGAATAGAACCTTAATATATAACTTGAATAAGGTAAAGCTACAACATGTACAAGGTAGAAAGTGAACTTTCATTGCTCCAAGTTGACCATACGATCACTTCGAAGTTCTAGGTACAACCTGCTTTAACTCTCACTTTACAAATTTAGACAAAATCTAATGGTGCCAACACCTGTTGTCACTTAATTTTTCTAACACTTAATTTTTATTTTGTCATTGTATAGTTACGTATTGTTAATTTTTAGGTTTTGGATTAAATCCAAAATTTACTGCTTGAAACTTCAGGTTTTTTTTAATAATATTTATTGTCATCATTAATTACATTCAAGAGTGATAATCATTTGTGTCATACATCTCACACTGTTTGTTTATAACTTACTTGAGAACATTTACAACATTGAGAGTGCTTAGAGCTGGTCGTATGGCCATGGTTAGATATGGAATGATTATTTTTAATAAATAATGAATTATCATTAAAAGCATACATATCATATACCTAGCAATGAGGAGGTTAGTTGTATTGCAATTAGTAGGATGATCACACTTGGCTTTCATAATAATTTGGCTACCGCCAACAATCCAGAGAGAATTTCAAACTAAATAATAAAATGGATCAATACCAAATCACATCTTTCAACCTCTAAGTTGTATATCATATAATAAATGAATCTTTCAATTTCTAGGTCACACAAGTGTTCTCTTTTAAACATAGTGTGTTTGAATAAAGACCAATTAAACTAAAACTTAACCTATGTCACAAAGTAGACTATTATGTATAGGTCATATAATAAATGAATCTTTCAATTCCTAGGCCACACAAGTGTTCTCTTTTAAACACAGTGTGTTTGAATGAAGACCAACTAAACTAAAACTTAAGCTATGTCTTAAGCTATGTCACAAAGTAGACTATTGTGTATAGGTTAAATCATTGATGATTTTCTTATTGAAATCTCTCGAGTTTGTTACAACAATGACACCTAGGGAAAACATTTTGGTAATCACCAATAAGCACATGTTTTGGAGTAATAAACAAATATGTATTTGCTTGCATTTGAATCTCATTTTATTGATGGGTGTTTGGAAATGATGAATATAAGAGCTTCAACATTCTCATCACATATAATGTATTCATATTTATTGTTCTTGATAATAAAAGAGAATTTTAGTCAATTGGGTGCAGTTTGAGTGGTTGAGAGGAAAGTTGTCAGCCTCCCCTGCTCGGGTTCAAATCTCACTTTGTGACATGCTTGCTCTCTTCGTAAGCCAATTGTTGATTGCCCCTTGAGTCCTAAAGAATATTGTTTAACATTTTGGAAGCATGGTGTATGATTGCCCCTTGAGTCCTAAAGAATATTGTTTAACATTTTGGAAGCATGGAGATTAACATCTTCAAAGTTGCTCTAAACAATGTTTTAATTGTAATGAGAAGAGGTTTTGATAAACTACATAAGTCACTAAAACTTTGTTTCACCAAAATGATTCCATGTACCCATTTTTTTCATGCAAAATTTATTACATGGCAACAAAGAAAGTTTTAATTGAAATGTGGATTTCAAGTGTATATCGATTGTGCATGCAAGATACTTCTCTACACTAAACTTTGGGTGAAAACAAAAAAAGACCAGAGAAATCACTAAAAGTGCTTCTATAAAATGAATCCCCTCAAGACCGAGGGATTAGCTCAACTGGTTTCACTTATGTCGTTGGGTATTGGGCTAGTTCTGTGTCAATGGATGTTTGGTTCAAATTCCCATGGGTGAGGTGTACTAGTCTACGATGACAAATTTACTAGTCTAATGAACTCTTTTGCATGCAATGCTTGTCTGTGCATGTTGTCCTTAAGAGATGCTACTATGCAAAATCCCACATGGTAATGTTCTATCTATGCCTTTGCAAATAATGAATAAATTCACCTCTATGATCCACACTCATAATAAATAGGAGTTCAACATGGAAATACCTAAATTGGATTCCTTTAATCCTCGTGCTTACAATAAATAGGTGTTTGTCTAAAAAAATTGGAATTCAATTGTAGTTGTATTTGAATTTAGATTATGACGGGGTCAAAAATTAATGTATTCAACTTTGAATTGAATTGTGTAGATGCATTTAGATTTCTTATATGATGTATTGGTGTAGAGGTTATCCAATTTAAACATTTTCCCATATATGCTAGCGATCATTTCCATATGGTGTCAAGGAGTTGAAGTCGACATAGTTGTCATCTTAAAAGGAAAAGGTTACATGTCCATTACTTAATTATTTAGCTAAGATAATTTATGCTATAGTTCGGTGTAACGTGACCAAGAATAGTGCAGAGGGTGTAAATAACGCACATCCCATTAGTCTACATTGTGGTCGTTCCTTTGTGGTAGTGACATGAGCAATGGGAGGTAGGGTCCTAGTATTGATACACTTAAGAGGAACCTACCAGTGTAGTTCATCTCTCACATCTTAGATAAACAAAGCAACCAATCAATCTAACTTTGACCAAGCACAAAAAATTATGAATAATATCAATCAATCTTTACCCTTATCTCTTTTTGTTGTCTATGTCTTCCATTCCATGAATAATTTTGATATCTTCCTTCATTCATCCAATGGAAGGAATTTGCATTACACATATGCAAATTCACCGCGTCTTGCAATATTGTAGGCATGGCCATGACCACAAAGAAATCTAGTGAGAAGTTGCAATGTGATGATAAACCTAGTTTGGATTTTGTGGAGATTGAGCTAAGGTTTGAAACCTCCACAATAGTTATAGATGAGTCAAGGGAAAGATTGAGAAGTTGTGAAAAAATAATATTCTCATAGGACATAATGGGAAACTTCAAAGAAATCTTTGTAGCCATCTATATTGCAGGGTATTGGAAAAATTTTAAGCAAAAATTAAACGATGAATGGGTTGAATAAGGTGGCATAGAGATAATGGTGAGGATTAAATAACAAACACAAACCAAAGGTAGTGAAGTAATGCAATAAGGTGGCAACATATGCAATGAAGTTGATAAAGGGAGATTGTTAGAACTTTGTGTGACATTAATTTGAAAGCCAGAGCATTAATTGATTTAGATTCCCTCAACTAATTGATATAGTAAATGCCCCTAGTGGACGACAACCACATTAATAAGGATTTTATAGAGTAATCACGACCCTTATTTAATGTCCCCAGTTTTGGATTATTTTATGTTATAGAGTGCAATACCTGCCAGAGTAGCCAGATGAGGGTGATAGTGAGTTCAAGAGGTATTAAGGATATTTATGGGGCCCAACTTACATTATTCACCATATTTCATCATCAGGATCCATTACGCGCAACTTGTCTTTGGTTTCGTTGCATTCCGACGATTTCTGTAATTTTGAGTTATTATGGAGCATATTCTAATTAAATTCACTAAGGAGGTCATTTTGGGCATAATACTTGAAGAAGCCCCTTAGTGTAATAGCTCATAGAGTTGGGAGAAAAACATCTACACAATAAGATGATGAAAAGTGAATTTCAGTGGCCGAAGATGCCACAAGGGTTAATTAATCACTTTTTAGAGGAAAAAAGGTTAATTAATTAAAAGTGATTTTATGAAGAAAGATTAAAAGTAAATTTAAAGTCATTTGGAGAGAAAAGGCGAACATGCATATAAAAAAGAGATAGGGGATTCTATTATCTCATTATGTTGTTTGATATTTTGATGTCTGGCTTCTTAACTAGAGAGCCCATGGTACTCGGAGGTTTTGAGGGTTTTGGTTGAATAAACCCTAGAGATCAGTAAGGTGGTGAAAGATTCCTCTGATACTAGTCCAAGCTTAGCCAAGGAGGTGAAATATTCCTCCCTCACCATTCTAGTTTAGTTTCTATTAAGTTTAAAGGCAGTTTGAGGAAGCGGGGCACAATTTTTGTGGTTTCCAGCAGGTTGGGCGCATCATTGAAGGAAGAAGGGTCTGATTTGCTTAAAGGTGGATAGATCTTTAGTAGAGATCCTTCCAGGAGTGGTTGCTACCAACCTAACGCCTTTTTTCATCAGTGTATGAGGGAATTCTTCTGCATATCCATTCTATCTTCTAGAGGGGTGTATTTCTCTTCAGGAGGACGCACTGTTCTTAGTGGATCTAGTGACTTCGAGTGGGAGATCACCTCCAACATCTAGGAGATTCATCACAAGAGTTTCCAATCACCCAATCTACATATTGGTAGTTGGTTTCATTGGTTTGGTGGTCATCTTCTTGGAGGCCGAATTCCTAGCTTGCCACAACCAGTGAGGGTGCATTGTGCTAGAGAAGACATCACCTACAACAAAGGGGAAGAGTTGGGTCTTAGAGATATTTGTACTCATCTTGGGGAGGCTTTTGAAAGCCTATATCTTCATCTTCTAATGTATCTTGGAGGCATTATCAACCACACACACTTTTATGCTCTATGTATTCCATATCTGCTCTACTATTGTATGAGGTCAGGTATATAACTAAATAAACTCAGATCTAAGGTATTTGTGGCTATTTCTTGTGTTGCTTCTCTTGCATCTCGTTGTGTATATGTATTTACTATATCTATATCATTTACTTGCTGCAAACACAACAAAAACCATCATCACAAACCCCAACGCAACTCAAGAAGACTAAATCAACAAACTGTTTGACAAAATACCACAACCAGAAAACATAAAAACTTAACATGTTCCAAGCAAATTTGTTTGGGAACATTACAATGGTATCAGAGTGAAGATTCCTCCCAACTTGAGGGGTCTTCAATAAAGAGAAAATATATGATTGTAGAATGAGAAAGTAGCACTCTTTTCAATGGCCTAAGAGGATGGATAACCAAGAAAAGCTTTGGGTAAAATTGGAGCAAGACATATATGAGTGGATATCAGAATTACATAAGATTAGAGCTTGGTGTAAAGAAGATATATCACTACCAAATAGTAGATTGAAGGAAGCACAGATTGAGTCTACAACCATTAGGAGCAAGGAACTTTGCTACAGTTGCAAAGAGCCTCGGGAGTCAGATCACAGATGGAGGGGTAAAGGGAGATTGCATTACATTGAGGTGCACTATGATAGTGATGAGGAGGATGTGCGTGAGGATGCAGCCTTAGATGCCTCATTAGAGCAGTCCCAAGACTCCTTCACATATGATGGATAGAGTGATGACCAGGGTGCTTGTGAGGGTGCATATGTGTTAGCACCTAGGCATGTTGAGATTCATAGGTTAGATGACCTACCTTTGGGAGTTAACATGACTTCTAGGGAGCCATGCATTGGGGATGAGGATCTTTTGATGGAGTTGAGCGTGGCACAATCCTTACCTTCTTAGACACTTATGATAGACATGACACAGAAGGATATCAGTGGAATTCCAGATGTGGTAGAGGAGCCTTGTGTTGTGATTGAACACAAGGGACATATGGATCTACATGCCCACTAGGATAGGCATGACTTGGAGATATATGACTATATGCATACCTATCAATATGAGGAGGGAGAGTCACCTCTTTTGGGGAGTCCATTGATAGATCACGTTGGGGAGACTAACAAATTGATGGGGCACTTACTTCCAGGGCCAATCTACAGTGACGAGGATGCTTTCCTTGTTGGTCGGGATGACCATATCACATGTATGTAGACATCCATATGGGATATGGGTGTAGATGATATTAGTAAGGTGAGTGCACAAGAGGATACAGTTGCACATATAGGATACAAGGTGGTTCATATTGAGGCAATATTATATGATGATGTACAACGACATATAGGGGGATTCAGTAGCACAGTGGACCGTATGGTGCCTTATCTCTTGAGGAGTGTATTGATGGGGATTCCACTATTGACATTAACAGTGGGAGTCATGAGGTATCACCTCAGCAGGATAGTGATCAGGAGTCACAACATTTGGCAGAACAACTGAGGGTCAGAGAGGACATGATCATGGCAGCCATTAGACACATTGATGATACACACGCATATGTGGCATGGTATTGTTCGAAGGCCTCGATGACACATGATAGTTAAGATGGGGAGATTTCCCTCGAGGACATCCAGACACTCAAGGAGAGAGTGATCGTGATGAGTATCAACTATTAGCAGTTACTTATGGATAGATATTACCTTTTAGAGGTTGGCAAGATGTATCATAGGGTGTTGAGGGAGAAGGAGACTGAGGTGGACCGACTCACTCATGAGTTGGTAAGAACATGGGGATTCTTGGAAGACACACAAACAACGCTTCAAGAATCAGAGTCCAGATTAGAGGAGCTCCTTGAGGAGACTAGTCAGGGATCCACTACATCTATTTCAGCAGAGAGTCAGATATATACTTCAACTACATCGATAGAGGTTGTTGGTGGTTCGGTAGAGGAGCACCAATTGATGGAGGAGCATGAGGAGTACCTAGGATCATTGGTGATTATGGAGAGATGTGATCCAGAGATGCGGGAGGATGTTCATCTGTCACAGGGACCACCATTCATGAGGGGTTCTAAGACAATTGGTCACACACATATACATGGGGATTCCAGAGTCGTGCACAGTTATGAGGGAACATCCATTTGGGTTCCAGGATTGGTTCACATCCATGTAGAGGTTGACCCAACAGTATACCCATGATAAGTGATGATGCAGGAGGATACAAGAGCTTGCATGGGTATACATGAACATACAGTGATGAGAGGTAGTTCACAGGGGCATGCAGAGGTGTACATTGGGATCCAAGGGGATGCATTGGAGTGTAGGGAGGAGACATACTTAGTGGAGAATGGAGATTCATCTCCCTTGTAGCAGTATATATATCTAGGAGATCATCTTCTTAGTAGAAACAGTCATATGAGTGATGATGGAGGGAGTGTGATTGACCATGAGTTTGTGGAATTACTTACTTTTGTACTTGATGGTTTGAGATTAGTGAGGAGTACAGGAGATTATTCACCATGGGTGTCAATGGATGAGTTCTCGGTCAATCCTTTGGGATTGACTGATGCATATGACACTCCCCAGTCCTACATACAATTGCAGTTATTTTTGTTAGCCTTCCCCGATACTTCCAGTATATACAACAACATAGGGGGAGATATTTAGTTACATGGGACATGGAGAGTTGTTAGGAAGAGACCTCCTAACAGGAGATATTTCATTATATGCAGCAGGATAGGGGAGGTTTTCCTGAGACCTTAGGTGTGATGGAGATCATCCTCAGTCGTGGGACAAAGGATATTCCAAAGATGGATATAGGTTCAAAGTCTCAGCGGGATGAGGATGGGGAGCAGAGTAGAACAAAGGCTTATGATAAGGACTATGAGGTCAGTTGGCAGGATGTATGGTCGCAACAGGCAGTGTCAAAGATCTTGAGGACCGTATATGATGTACCTTGGGTTGGACAACTTGGCCATTTTAGGACTCATCGACAGATCAGAGAGAGATTCTCTTAGGAGGATCTCGAGGATGATGTCATGAGGCACACGGTGGCATGCTCGGTATGTCAGCATCAAGAGTCGGGACATGATTCCTTAGCCACCTCATTTCAGGGTAGAGTTTGGAGAGTATGCTAGCATCTCTCAACCCTGGTGTACTAGAGCTACATAGTAGGGATGACATCATAGGGATATTACCAGAGCACGGGACACCGCAGATAACAGTATGAATTGACAGGCAGGCCGAGTTTAGTGATCGTGGACAAGACAATATAGCTATCAGTACACTTTGACCAAAGTTTTATAGTTCAGTAGGCATCAAGATACTTGGTGTGGTACCCTCAGAGTTATGTGATGTAGGGATTGGTGCTCTTCTAGAGCGCATGGGATTTTTAGGGACTCACATGATTGGTTCCTTCCATTGTTGGGGAAATTTGAGAGAAGATTGAGATGAGGATGTTATGTGGTAGGATGGAACTCCTTGGTTGAGGATCAGGTATATCAATAAATCATCTTCTTGGTTAGCAGGGGACCTGGATTCTATTGGAGGAGATAGTTGGGAGATTGGTTTATGTGAGAGACTACTTGATGGATGGATATTGTATTTACTTGTTCCATTGGTTGGGGATATTCAGGAGACTCATGGTGTTGATGTCTTACAGGAATATACTTTACAGGGCACTGCAGTTCACGTCTTGATTTGGGATCCATGGATTGGAGTGTTTTTTAGTCCAAAGTTTGATGGAGTTGAGGTCTGAGTGGAACGGTTGCTTAATGAGTTAACCAAGGATCTATTGCACAGTGAGCACTTGGACGGACCATGTTTTGAGGGGAGCATACTACATGTCACACAGGTGGATATGGGACTTGGGATCATACATAGATTGATTCGGTTATTGCTTGAGGACAAGCAATATTAGAGCAGGGAGGAGTGTAATGTCCCCATTTTTGGATTCTTTTATGTCACAGAGTGGGATGCTTGCCAGAGTAGCTAGTTGGGAGTGATAGTGAGTTCAGGAGGTATTGAGGATCTTTATGGGGCCCAACTTACATTATTCACCATATTTCATCATCATGATCCATTCCACACATCTTGTCTTTGGTTTCGTTGCATTCTGATTATTTTTGTAATTTTGAGTTATTATGGAGCATATTTTAATTAAATTCACTAAGGAGGTCATTTTAGGCATAATACTTAAAGAAACCCCTTAGTTTAATAGCTCATTGGAATGAAGAGGAAAATATCTGCTGGATAAGATGATGAAAAGTGACTTTCAGTGGTTGGAGAATCCACAAGGGATAATTAATCACTTTTTAGAGGAAAAAAAGGTTATTAATTAATAAAAGTGATTTTATGAAGAAAGATTAAAAGTAAATTAAAAGTCACTTGTAGAGAAAAGGTGAATAGGGGTATAAAAGAGAGATAGGGGCTTCTATTCTCTCATTATGTTGTTTGATATTTTGATATCCGACTTCTTAGCTAGAGAGCCCATGGTACTTAGGGGTTTTGACTGAACCAACCCTAGATATCAACAAGGAGGTGAAAGATTCCTCTAATCATTGTCCAAGCTTGGCCAAGGAGGTGAAAGATTCATCCCTCACCATTCTAGTTCAGTTTATGTTCAGTTCAAAGGTAGTTTGAGGAAGCGGGCACAATTTTAGTGGTTTCCAACAGGTTGGGCGCATCATTGGAGTGAAAAGGGTTTGATTTACTTACAAGTGGCTAGATCTTCAGTAGAGATCCTTCCAGGAGTCGTTTCTACCACCCTAGTGCATTTTTTCATTAGTTTATGAGGGAATTCTTCTGCATATACATTCTATCTTCTAGAGGGGAGTATTTCTCTTCATGAGGGTGCACTGTTCTTAGTGTATCTAGTGACTTGGAGTGGGAAACCACCTCCAACAGCTAGGAGAGTCATCACAAGAGTTTCCAATTACCCGATCTATAGATTGGCAGTGTTAAGAACCAAACATCAATATAGCATAGAAAAACCTCAGGAAAAGTACTCAACGCCTTGAAAAAGAGATAATTTCAGATAATAAGCCTCTTC
>ML787733.1:241177-263981 GCA_009831015.1 Picea engelmannii
CGGAATGAGCCTCCTCCCCTTAGGGTTTTGACTTTGTGGCCCTGCCATTGCAGCACTAGAAAGCCTAACTCTCTTGTCTTTGAATTTAGATTCTCCCAAGACTTTAGCCTTGCTCCTTGAATCCATTATACCCTAAGGCACTAGTCTAATTATCCAACGTTGAGCGTTTTGTGCTAAAACAACACTCTCAAACCTCTTAAATTTGAAACCCTACTAACCCTAATGTCTCACTAACCCTAATTTAATGATGACGTCATGCCTAGTTTGAACCTTTGGCTGATTAAAAACGTTGTGGCTTGGTCATCTAGCAATAGACATTGAAGTGTTGATTATTGTCATTGGCTGATTTGCAAAACGTCCACCTCTTTGCCTATTAAACTAACCCTAGGACTAGGTTGACGTCACCTCTAGTATAGTGACGCAGCAAACTTTGTGAGCATATGATGATATTTAATGCGTTGTGATAATTCAAGGATTGATTTTATACATTGAATGCTATATAATTTCCAGTGTTATTGAGAAGTAATATTATAAACCATTATCATTTTTTGCAATCATTGACTTCGTCAATAATTACTGCTATATGTGCTCATATATATATATATATATATATATATATATAATAAAGATAGTCATTGGTTTATGAAGTACTAACCACTGTTGCACATTTTAGTTTTATTATTGCCTTGTCTCGCAAATAGGTGCCTATTCTGTGGAATACCTTCATTTTGACTATCTTCTTGGCGGTAATCTGTGAAAGGGAAGAACTTACCTTGATCCTTTAAACCCTTTGCCTTTCAAAACCTCAGATTGCCAGGGACGTCTCCCTTGGGATTAGCCACCCTAAATAAAAAGAGCCCCCCATCGAGGTGACAGTGGGTGGGGAAGCTCCTATTACACCAGTTTGACCTTTACTTTTAAGCTACCTGACCTAGACTACAAACTGAGCGATAACACACCTTGTTGAAATTAATGCATTGTATAAGAATTATGCTATCCAAAGTCTTTCTTGTTGTAAAATGGAAAGATTTCAAGCAACTAAATTGCACAAATTTGGTGATTAATGTTTATACACAATGGAATATTGAATTTAGTGAATTATGACATTAAGGGTTGAATTATTACGAGTCTATGGAATTAGCTGACCACTATTTGGTTCTATAACTTATTTTTCATCGTATCATCATTGAAATCAATGCACCTTGTTGTTTTGTGTTACATCATTAATGAAATCAATTCAAGTACTTGATTTCTCTAAATAATTTTTCTCTGTATCATCATTGAGATCAATGCACCCTATTATTTTGCTTCATATCATCGTTGAAATCAATGTAGCTACTAGACTACTCTAAATCAATTTTCACTGTATCGTCACCAAAATCATAGCAATGCAATTACTTGGTGTTTATCCATTATATTGTCAATGAAATCAATGCAACTACATGTTTTGCGTTATTTCTCATAATTGAAATTGGTGCTTCTTAATTATAACATAGGGAGTGTATGCATTGTATAAGAATTATGCCATTCAAAGTCTTTATTGTTGTAAAATGACAAGCATTCAAGCAACTAAATTGCTCAAATTTGGTAATTAATGTTGATACACCATGGAATATTGAATTTCGTGAATTATGACATTAGGGGTCAAATTATGATGAGTCTATGGAATTAACTCACCACTATTTGGAATTATAGTTCATTTTCACTATATCATCATTGAAATCAATGCATCTTGTTGAAATCAATGCATTGTATAATAATTATGCTATCCAAAGTCTTTCCTGTTGTAAGATGGAAAGCATTAAAAGAACTAAATTGCACAAATTTGGTAATTAATGTTGATACACCATGGAATAATGAATTTAGTGAATTATGGCATTAAGGGTCGAATTATGATGAGTCTGTGGAATTAGCTCACCACTATTTGGGATTATAGCTCATTTTTCATTGTATCATCATTGAAATCAATGCACCTTGTTGTTTTGTGTTATGCCATTAATGAAATCAATGCAACTACTTGATTCTTGTAAATCATTTCTCATTGTATCATCATTGAAATCAATGCACCCTATTATTTTGCTTGGTATCATAGTTGAAATCAATGTAGCTACTAGACCGTTCTAAATCATTTTTTCGTTGTATCATCACCGAAATCAATACACATTGTTGTTTTGCATGGCTAAAATCAATGCAATTACTCATGTTTATCCATTATATCATCGATGAAATCAATGCAAGTATTTGTTTTATGTTATTTCTCATAATTGAATTGGTGTTTCTTAGTCATAACATAAGGAGTTTATGCATTGTATAAGAATTACGTTACCCAAAGTCTTTCCTATTGTAAAATGGCACACATTCAAGCAACTAAATTGCACAAATTTGGTAATTAATGTTGATACACCATGGAATGTTGAATTTAGTGAATTATGGCATTAGGGGTTGAATTATGAAGAGTATATGGAATTAGCTCACCCATATTAAAAAGGGGTTGAATTAAAAAGGACAACTCCTATTCTAAGCCTATGAAAAGTAAGGACACACATGATATTTAGAATATATCAAAGGTCAACAATATCTTGTTTGATCAAGATGGCCATAAACTAATAAGGGCATGCCTTCTCTTCCTATTTAGACTATTTCGAAGCTAGTTTGGGTTAAAGGAAAAGGTTTATCCTTTGCTTGTAGATTGGGGCAATAGATTTTGCATAGTCTTGAAGAAACAATTAGTTGTTGGTGAAGAAAAATACGAATAATGTCCGTGAGGGAGATGTATGTTGTGGTAGATTAAATTTCATAAATTGAGGCCATCTTCAAGTCAAACTTAATAGGGTGTGAGGCTATTAAAGGACAATTAAAGGAAAGAGTTTTGTTGAAGGGTTCTAACTTAAGAAGGTTTTGAGTGGTTTATAGTAGTTAGGGCATTTTAGGATTTTGATGGATTCCTACATCTCTAATAATTTGGATGTATTTTCCTTCACTAGTTTTAGAAGATATAGGTCTATGTATAAAGGAGGATCCCTCTACAAACAAAGCCTTCTCATAAATATTATTGAAATTTGATTTCCATTAAAAAGCTCTTTAGATTGAATCTTTAGTCCTAGGGGCCCTTTGAAAAAACCTTAGGCACATATTGAGGAGTGCAACTTTGACTTTTATGCTACAAATTATACGAGGAGTGAAAGCCACTATAACATTATGATTAGAAGGAAGTAGGTGGAAATTATCCTTAGAAGGAGAATGAGGGAAGGTTGTGCTCTCCCTAAAGGTTGACATGAGAACCACAACACAAATAAGAGAATAAAGTCTAGTAGAGCTAGTGTAAGTGCATGTTAGAACTATTTTCTTAGTGATAAATAACACTACATATATACAACATAGTTAAGGACACCCCAATAAAGGGTTATACTTAAGATTCTTGTTGAGGACGACTACCTTTTAGCCAATGAATTTTCCTTTTAGTGCGATGTCCACTTTGATTCTATCAAAGGGACTTATAGCCAGTTTAACCCTTGAAAAAAAAGGGACAACTTCTACTCCAAGCCTTACAAATCTAGCCTATCAAAAGCAATGAAAACATGATAGCTAGGATATACCAAAGGAAAACAATATATCATTTGATCAAGTTGGAATTGATAGTGGCCATAATATTATAAGAGGTAATCATAGCTTCTCTTTCTATTTAAACTATCCCAAAGCTAGTTTGGGTTTGAAGAAAAAGTGGCTCATTTGCTTGCATTTTAGGGCAATGAATTTGCTATAGATTTAAAGTAAAAATTAGTCATTGGTTGAGAAAACTATGAATAATGTCCATGAAGAACATGCATGTTGTGATAGCCTAAAGTTCATTTATTATGGAGTATGATTTTCCCCGGGATATCTAAAACAATATCATCTTAAAATGAAACATAATAGGGTGTGAGGTTATTAATAGACATTGAGAGGCAAGCACAATTTTGTCAGAAGGGGTTTTAATTTGAAGAAGGTTTTGATAAGTGGTTTTTGTAGAGGCTAAAACATTTCATGATTTTGAAGTGATTCCTACGTCTCTTATAATTCATATGTCTTTTCCTTCATTAGTTTTGGAAGGTCTAGGTCTTTGTGTATAAGAGGATCTGTTAGCAAACAAAACCTTTTGAGAGGTGTTGTTGAACTTTGACTTTTCTTAAACTGCTCTTTAGATGCGACCTTTAATCCCAGTGACCCTTCTATCCTTTTTTCACAAATCTTCAGACATGTCTCGAGGAGGTAAACTTTGCCTTTTTAATTAAAACTATGTAGAGGAGTGTGAATGTTGTTATTTTAACATTGTGATTAACGAGAAATAGACTAAAAATTGACCTTGGAAGGAGAACAAGGGCAACTTGTACTCTCCTCAGAGACTGACATGAAAGACCAAAACATGAATAAGAGAAGAAATCCCAACAAAGCATGTGTAAATGCACATGAAATTCCCAATGATTGAAGTTTTATGAGTTTTTAACAAAAAGAGGGGAAGGTTTGATGATAGTTATTGTGCTTTGATCATACCTATAAGAATGATTAGTCACAATAGAATAAGAATAAAATAACATAACAATAACTCGCAATTCAATGATCATTATTCCTCTATGCCCTTAAGAATTCAAGCTAAGGGGCTTGAGACACTAAATAGGAGGTGTAAACAATATATCAATGGATAATACTAATTCATTTACACAAACAAACATTGAATCGTGCATTTAAGGTGTTGAACTTGTAATAATAGTATATGAATGAGTACTCCAAATGTCAACCATTTGCAAGTGTAGAAAATAGAAAAAATTGATATAAAAATAATATGAACAAAAATTTGCTTAAAAAGATTTTAATAAAATAAATTAAAATAAATAAATAAATAGAGAATTTAGAACTTTGAAATTTATATTTGCATACATGCAATATAAAAATATAATAATAATAATAATTTAAATATGTAATCTTTTAGGAGGAAACACATATTCTTAACCATTAGGCCCACTCAAGCTACTATAATATCAACATTTTAACTTTTATTTGATTTATATTCAAAACATTGTTAAGTATATTAAAATTGCAAAATTATCTTTATCAAAATTTAACAAATTGTTAATTTTTGAATTTTTTAACTCTATCTTCACTAAACTAGAATTGTTATGTTGAATTGCAGCGGAAGCAAATATAGAACAAGATACAAGCAAATGAGCAAACACAAAATTGACACAATGTTTTTACGTGGTAAAACCCTATACAGGGAAACATCCACGGGATAATGATATTCGGTTAATATTATGTAAGGGAGATAATACATCGAACAGACCACTCACGCTCCTGCGTCTCAAGCACTCTCATATCTCACACTTCCTGCCTTAACAAGCTTACATAGACATATAACAGTCTTCACTCAGTTACAAGAAACTGATTACATTTAATGTGCCTCTATCCCTATTCTAAATCTACTTGATTTGATCCAACTAATTACAAAATAATAGGGGCTAGAAAATCTGCCCAATATCTAAAAACGAGTGTAAATTGGTTGGAATTGTTCAACAATCTCCACCTTGACAACAATTTACCTAAATATCATTGTCCAATTTATTCATCACCTATATTGCAAGCCAAGAGAAGTCAAGCACCACTGCAACTTCTCTAATAAAACTGGTTTTGTGATCTCACTTGTGTAACTTGCTCAAGTTTGGATTTCCTGAGGGGTCACTCCACTTCCAACATGTCTTCCACAACAGTGTTTTGAGACATATGTAGTGATAGATCTCCTTCTATCCAAGACACCTGTAAAATCTACATTACAATTATCACAGACTATCTCACTCTAACCATTATAGGTGACATTTGTTCTTCTCAAATGCTGAAGCACCCATTTCACTGCAACACCTGAATCTGTCACGTATCTGACAACATCATTAGCATGTGAAACATCTAGTCTTAACCATTTTATCACATACAATAGACCTCCTACTGAAATTACATGAGACATAACCTTTTCTTCTTTATAAACAAGACATTTGCTTGAAGAAAACTTATAATGGAAAGCAACAGGGATAAAAACTGTTTTTACAAAGTTCATACTGAAATCCAACCACGACTTACCATTACCATCTTTGTGTACTTCTATGCCCATAATTTGTTTTGTTGCTCCTTGATCCCTCATCCGAATTGTCTTGTCCACCTGAGTCATTTTCTTACTGATTTTATCCACGCTTTGGCTTGCATCGAGCATATCATCAACAAATAACATCAAGACTGTGAATGTACTATAAACTGTATAGTCATTCCCACCCTTTGAAAAATTCTAACTCACTATGAAGGATTCAAACCTCTTGTATATTTGTCTGGGTACCAATAAGCCATACAATGAATTATCTAGCATGCAAACAAATTTAGCATTGCGATCTTGAATTAACCCTTTTGGTTGTTCCATACATACTATATCTTTGTTAATGATGACCTTGTGAGCAGTAAGATCCCACACACAACATCCCTTTATACCACCATCATAACTTGCAGAGATATAAAACAAACAGGAATTCAGAAACAAAGATTTTAAGTCTGGAAATGATTTACTGCTTACCAATACCGGCAATTCTTTCTTTCTCTTATAACCTTGATGCTTTTGCCATAAACAAGAAGATACATCTGTCACTTCAGATGCCACTTCAATACTCCCTTCCAACTTATAGAGGTTATCAACCTTTGTTGCCTTCATCACTACTAAACTACCTTTCGACAATGTGAGTGCTCCACCTTGACCTGTATACTTATATCCACAAGAATCCAACACTCCTAATGAAATCAAATTTGATTTAAGCTCAGGTACATATCTAACATCCGTTAATTCCCTAACAATACCATCGAACATCCTGATTCTAATACTGCCAACCCCAATAGTTTTACAGGGAATACCATTTCCCATAAACACTACACCCTCATCAACAGATTGGTAAGAAATGAACCAATTTCTATGTGAGCACATGTGGTGGGACACTTGAATCTAACTGCCATTCTTCTTGATATTGTAAATGACTAGAAACGGATAAAACTTCATTAGTCATACCTAAATTTGTTACAATCCAATTTGCTTCCTTCGTAGAGTTTTCCTTGGATTCCTTTTTTTTCTAGCAGTCCTTCTTGAGATGTCTTGTTTTTCCATAGTACCAACATTTTTCTTTACCCTTTCTGCGTCTTGACTTAGATCGAGAAGAACTTCTCTGATTCTGCTCTTTAGTTCGACTTCTCACCAACATCGCCTCTGAAGTTGAGGTTTCTTGACTAGATTTTCTTCTCATCTCCTCAGCCAACAAAGCTCCCACAACAGAGTCATATTCTAAACCATATGTTGAGCTAAATCTAATAGAGGTGACTAGATTATCCTAAGACTCAGTCAACAAACACAATAGTGTAATAGCCTTATCTTCATCTTCGAATTTAACTTCCATAATAGTCAATTGAACTATAAGGGTATTAAATGTATTTAAATGGTTAGCAATTGTTGTACCTTCTTTCATCCCCAAACTGTACAATTGTGTCTTCAAGTAGATTCTGCTCATCAAGGACTTTGTCATATATAGACTTTCCATCTTGCTCCATAAGCTTGATGTTGTATCCTCTCCTACGATATTAAATAGAACATCATCCGCCAGACATAAACAAATGGTACTAAGAGCTTTTGCATCTAGATCTTCCCATTCCTCATTTGTCATAGTTGTTGGTTTCTTTGTTTTGCATGCCAATGCTTTTTGCAACCCTTGTTGCATTAGTAAATCCTGCATCTTGAGCTTCCAGAGTTCAAAGTTGTTTTTGCCACTGAATTTTTCTACCTCAAACTTCGAACTTTGAACCTTTACCATTAGCACAAACTCTCAATACCACTGCTAATGAACCGAGCTTTATATTATGAGAGATATATTATAATTCAAAAAATGGAACTTTAAAGTATGGTTCAAAAATTAAACCAAAAAAGGTTTGTGTATCAGAAATCCGCTTTCATACTTCTTGAGCTCTTTGCAAATATCGAGTTCTGTGCATAGTAAAACTTCAAATTAAATAACTTTCAAATATTTTTCAACGGTTATCATACCTCGTGACAAAAAAACTTTCCACGAGACATGTCCATCGTTATCGCTTCACTTGCGAAACATAAAGAACGATGATCTACTAGTATTGTGCCTGTCCCAACATCGCGTCTGTCCTGTTGCAATGGATTTAAACTATGCCTTTCAACCTGCTATACTTTCATCCAACGACCGACCTTTTGAATCCTCTGCGCTTTTCTAACAATGCTTGTTCTCCTTCGCTTTCAAATCCTTCAACTTTAAGCTCTGATACCAATTATTGATCTGCAACAAAAGCAAATATAGAACAAGATACAAGCAAATGAGCAAACACAGAATTGACACAACGTTTTGATGTGGTAAAACCCTATATGAAATATTCTAAATTGTAAAGTGTGGAAAAACTCCGTTATTCTGGTGTTGGACTTTCGTCAAACACTTGGCAGGCTGCTGTAAATGATGGCTGAAGATGAAATTTGATGGGACTGTAATGGATTACTTTGTTTTGCTGGTTGTTTTAGTGGTTTTAGTCCCCCTTATGCCTCCCAAATAAGGTACTCAATATATTATTTTGATATCAACAAAACCCATGAAAATAGCAATGGAAAACGTTCATATTTAGAGGAAGAATTTTACTGAACTCTAGCTGTCTTTATTTATTAATATTGTTGAATCAAATACAAGCTAAATAAGGTGGAAATACCTCTCAACAACGAATAGGGTGACTGCTGTAGATATCTTGAAGGTTCCAGCCATACCCAGCCACGAGTAAACACCCAAATCTGCTCTCACGACTTGACAAGGGAAGGCGAATCAAGTGCTGGCTATGATGCTGTATGATTTAAATGTTATGGCAGTCTCCAGCTCGTGCTAGACTTCTCCTCCTGCTCGTTTCAGTCAACCAATGGAGAAAATCGATCAGCTGCTATCCCCTCTTGCCTCCCACGCAACTCTTACGCCACACGCAGCTTGAAGAAGTAAGGACGCTACCAACAACCTTCCACACAGCCAACAAGTGAATGGTAGCAGCGTTCTCTGTAGGTAAAATGCGCCCAGCCAAAAGGTTCCATGCTTAAGGAGTGGATCGACCCAACTCTAGTGGGTAAAACGCAACAAACCAGGGATGGATGCGCCCAGCAAGAAGAAATGCCCAAATTGTCAATTCGTACTAATGGAGAAATGCCCTGTCTGACCCAGCTGTAACTGAACTCCTTTCTTTGATGAAAATATTCGAACTAAGATGCCAATGTCTGCAAATGAGAACCCTGAATGGATTCTCCAATTCTCCCGGCTAGAGCAGATAATTTCACTGCCGAATCCAAGATTCCACGGCTAGGGCAGATAGTTTCATTGCCGAATCCGAGGTGTTGAATGGGTTTCCAGCKGAAACCCTCGTTTGCTCACCGAGCTCTTCTCCCAAATCCAATTTTCAAAAATGAATAGTTGATAATCCCTTTTTCCCCTCAATCGTCCTTTTTATTCATTCACTTGTACTTTTCTCCATTAAATATTCATTTAATTATTAATTAGAGAAAAATACCCTCAAAGGGGGTTTAATAATAATAAACTCACTTTTCCTAAGTTTTCACTTTATAATTCGAAAGTGACTTTACCAGTCTCGTTTCCCTAGCTCATCCGTCTAATGGTTTATGGGAAACTGTATAAACCATCACGGTATCCCCACCGCCTAGGAAAAACGGGACATTACACTATACAGGGAGACATCCACGGGACAATGATATTCGATTAATATTATGCAAGGGAGATAATACATAAGCCAGACCACTCACTCTCATGTGTGTCAAGCACTCTCACATCTCACACTGCATGCCTTAATATGCTTACACACACACACACACACACACACACACATATATATATATAGCAATCTTCACTTAGTTACATTTAATGTGCCTCTATCCCTATTCTAAATCTAGTTGATTTGATCTAACTAATTACAGAATAATAGGGGCAAGAAACCTAAAAACAAGTGTAAATTGGTTGGCATTATCCAATTACAAAACACTGATTACATTCAATGAGCCTCTATCCCTATTCTAAATCTAGTTGATTTGATCCAACTAATTACAAAATAATAAGGACCAAAAAATCTATCTAAAAACAAGTGTAAATTGGTTGGGATTATCTAACATGTTAAATATATAGAAATTGAAAAATTTGATTGCAGAGAAAGTGTTGTGCAATATAGTCATATGAGACATCTCATAACACTGATTTCATCGCACAATAAAAATCTATCGAAGGCGTCCGTACAAAATTGTCGATTCGCTAATTGTTTTGGTGGTGGGAGAAATAAAAACCAAACCCTAGGTGCTTTTCTCACACGAGGGAATTAGGTCGCTGCTCTGTCTTGTCACCATCAATAAATCGGGAAAATTACTGACACTTAAACAACTGGCAGAAGGAAGGGAATAGAACTGAATGAAAGCAGCCGCGCCCCGCAACGGAAGGATAAGAGTTGTACGGGTTCATTCTCCTAGGATTCTACCTCCCAATTCAATTTCCATCTTTTTGGTCTGTTGGTTGGCGGCCTCGCTCACTTACAATAATACAAATACCTTCCGAGTCGGTCGCCTCACTCGAGGAAGAGGATATAGTTGGACTATCGTTCTTATCTTTCGCTTATTTTTTCGGGTCCGTTGGTTGGCTGTCTTATTTTGCAATTCTGCAATGCAATGGGTTCAGTTAGGGTTTAGCAAATCTGCAATGGTTGTAAAGCAGAGGGTGTTTCTGGTCTTTAGTTTCTTCACTTTTCCGCCTTTGCAGCCTGTGCAGGCTCTGTTGTGTGTTTGGTTTTCTGTTTCTTGGTATTTCCCTTCATTTCGTTGTTGCTGCACTTCGGGTTGTCTTGTCGGGATAATCAACATATGTAAGTTTTGAAGGCCGAAATTCTGCCCACCGGATTTGGTTGTCTTGTCGGGATAATCAATATATGTAAGTTTTGAAGGCCGAAATTCTGCCCACCGGATTTATCCAGTTGGAAATGAAGGTAATGGAATAAGTTATCTGCATAGAGAACAAATCAGTATTCTTATTGTGAATATTCTCATAGAATTTTGTTTAATTTGTTTCCTCCGTGCCATAATTCTTAAATAATTTTCGCTTATTGCATGCATTAATTGCAGGATAGAATGAAACTTAAGTTTCCCTGATCATGGTTGAAATAATTATAGATAAAAAGAGATGGGACAAACTTTACTATTCGAAGAAGAGGAGCAAGTTAAAGTTGCAGAAAATTCAGTCAAGACGATGTACGTGAAGAAGTTGAAACCCTTCTTTCCTCTCCAGAAGACGCAAGGACAAGCTGCCCAGAATTTAGCGTTCATGCTCTTTCCACCCACCTAGACACGTCAATATCAACATTAAAGGTTGAAACCCTTCCTTCCTCTCCAAAAGACGCAAAGACAAGCTGCCCAGAATTTAGCGTTCATGTTCTTTCCACCCACCTAGACACGTCAATATCAACATGAGGTCGAGGGCTCGAGGTTGAGGTAGGTACGGTCTTGTTTTCTGCATTTATATTTGTTCTTGTTTATTTCATTATTTATTTTTCCATATTTATTGAACATTTTCTTCTTAATCTTAAAGTAGATGACCGTCCCTCCCTATATGCATTTATTTATGTGTTTTCCAAACTTTCTTGTTATGTATTCCAAGGCTAGCTGATATTAAAACCCTTTATGTATTATGAAGGGTTTTAATATCAGCTAGCCATCTTATTCAATACATGATGTTAATAATACCAAAAGATACAATACTTTTCGAGGGATCAACTACGATAAGCTCATCTTCACATCTCTATCTAGTCGGTTCTGTCCCAAGTTAGTAAATCTTCACATCTCTATCTAGTCGGTTCTGTCCCAAGTTAGTAAAACGAGAAAACTGTACCTTGCCTGCTTGCCTTCGTGGTTAAATTTCCCTTTTACAATCGATATTTGCATGTGTAATCCGTTGTCTAGCCATTCGCTTGTCTCATGGTTTCAGTGAAAGCTCTCGGTGATATTTCACTGCGAATTAAATCAACATGGATGTTGAGTAACAATATCATAGTTTATTTCATTAGGTCAATTGCAACATGAGACAACTAACTCTTGCAAGGCCAAAGTTTCGTTAATAATGTTTATGGCCAGGTCTAGTTCACTTTTGGATTGATAGCCTTGGATAGTGGTATGGAGAAAGCACTTTATAGTGTAGTGGGGTGGTCCTCGACAACATCAAGAAGGAATGCAGAGAAAGGTTAATATCTTTAAGAAGGTTTAATAGGGATTTTGTACATTAATTAAACATTTTCTTGCTACTTCATTAAATGGCCAATGACTAAGGTTTGTTATTTTTTCATTCATGTACACATTAAATGCATTGGTATTCATAGCAGATTTGAGTTGCACGTATAACTATTCGCCTTCCTATGAAAATTCCTGTTGTTCCTTTGCCCATGACTAAGGTTTGTTATTTTTTCATTCATGTACACATTAAATGCATTGGTATTCATAGCAGATTTGAGTTGCAGGTATAACTATTCGCCTTCCTATTGAAATTCCTGTTGTTCCTTTATTAGCTTTGAAAGGTTATTTGAACATAAATCGACTTGGTTTTTGATCTTCATGAATCTGATTCGAGGCATTGCTATTGATTCGGCATTTCTAGGACAAATTGTTTTGGCATTGGCTTCAACAAATTGATTGGGAACTTGCTTGAGGAAAATGAATTTGTATTGTGATGAATTGGTTTTCCCTCAACCAACATATTTACATTCCTTTTGAGAGATCGATTACATTCCTTGTGAGAGATTGATTTGTTTTGTTTTTTAAGGGAATCTATTATTTACATTCCTTTTGAGAGATCGATTACATTCCTTGTGAGAGATTGATTTGTTTTCTTTTTTAAGGGAATCTATTTACTRCATATGAAAATTGATTGACAAAAGAAGTAGGTTTTGCCTTTGCACGAAGCAAAGGAACCACTAATTACAAGTGTTTTAAAAAATTAAAGATAAACATTAATTTTTAATTAAAATATATTTACATTCCTTGTGAGAGATTGATTTTTTTTTAAGGGAATCTATTTACTGCATATGAAAATTGATTGACAAAAGAAGTGGGTTTTGCCTTTGCACGAAGCAAAGGAACCACTAATTAAAAGTGTTTTAAAAAAGTAAAGATAAACATTAATTTTTAATTAAAATATATTAGATTGATTCTTCTAATTTTCATTTTGGCAAGAACTCAAGCGATGCCATTCGCAATTAAACCTTATATCATTTACGATTTGTTGGTGCCACTAAATATGCGTTATTTCAATTTCTCTTTTATGCATAGTGGTTGATTTTGTATTAGAGGCTACGAGGGTAAGTTGAGGTTACAACCCTTATACAAAATCTTGTATTGAGTAAGTGATAAGCCATAAAGCTTCCAATTTCTAACAAAACTGTTATCAATAAGTCATTTGATTCATATTGAGAATTGGGAGTTTCCTATTTTGTGTCTTTATTTTTGTTCCATTGCTTTGAATTTACTTGATTTCTTTTCTCTTGTTAAATAATATTGTTTTGCTTTTTGTCTTACACATTATTTTCATGTTGTTTGACTATCAAAGTAACTTTGTTTTAGTCTTTTATGTCAAGGGATTTGAGAACTGTTTTTGTTTAAGATTTGTTGAAGATTGAAAGTTGTTGATACTAAAATCTAGAGTATGAATAAACTTCAACTGTTTGTATTTTATGTAATTTGGTTTTAATGCTAGGTTTGTGTTTTTATCACTTTTGTTTTTTTAAAGTTGTTATGTAATTTGGATTCTTTTGATGTGAGGCATTTTCGCATGATCTAAATTTTTTACATTCTTTCGTCGATTTTTTTTTGATTTTATATAAACAAGGAGAATTGTCCATTATCAATTTCCAAAATAACATTCAACATGTTATTTATCCCAGCTCAAATCCCATTATATCTTATAGACATTTCGTGGTTTGTGTCTTTATCACTTTTGTTTTCTTAAAGTTGTTATGTGATTTGGATTCTTTTGATGTGTGGCATCTTTGCATGATCTAAATTTTTTACATTCTTTCGTCGGTTTTTCTTTGATTTTATGTAAACAAGGAGAATTGTCCATTATTGATTTCCAAAACGACATTCAACATGTTATTTATCCTAGCTCAAATCCCATTATATCCTTCGCGATTTTAACATCATCTTAGTGTTTTCTTGACATTTATATAAAATAATAGTATTTATTCCGGGTATATGCATAGCCAAGCTCTCCATAAATATCCATTACAAGGTCCATTTTCACATCTCCATTCAAGGTCATTTTCACATCTCCATTCAAGGTCCAATGTACTAAGCAAACAATTCCCTCCTAGCTTACCAGTCTATAAAAGACTAGAACAATTCAACTATAATTGGACACTCAAAAGTGACTTTATAACCATGGCTATAAAACATAGTACACACCCAAAACTCAAGAACCTAGACTTTATTGGGTCTAATTGACCCATCCATCTAGGTACACCACTGATGTTTTATATCTCAAATGCTTCATTAGTGGAAGCCCTCCTAAGTCCTTACGCTTCATTAGTGGAAGCCCTTCTAAGTCCTTACGCTTGATTGATTGATTGTTCTAATGGATTTCCACTTCCATTACTAGCTAACAATGTACTAAATGTGCTTATCCCCAAGGTATCCAAACTAGTGTATTAAAAAGCCTTTTAATTTGAGGTCACCTTTCCATACCATTTCTATTGAGGTCATCTCATGGCTATCCACTATACCAAAAGATAATATTTATCTGAGTCAAGGGAGACTTACCAAATAATGGTTTGCAATGCTAATCACTCACATTAATCACATTCAAATTTTGACCACCTCTATTTGATATGCATTCTAGTTTCATAGGAGAAATACTTGAATCCTTATATATGTAAATAAAGAGGTATTCGTGATCAAATTTTGACCACCTCTATTTGATATGCATTATAGTTGCATAAGAGAAATACTTGAATCCTTGGAAATGTAAATAAAGAGATAGTCGTGATATGTCAATACAAATTAATATAGAAGTACATAACAACCTCTAAGAAGAAGTCTTGCCATTTGGTTTAATTAAACTACCTTCCAACAAGTTCAATCCTTAGAAATGTAAATAAAAAGGTAGTCGTGATATATCACTACAAATTAATATAAAAGTACATAACAACCTCTAAGAAGAAGTCTTGCCATTTGGTTTATTTAAACTACCTTCCAACAAGTTCAATCCTTGAAAATGTAAATAAAAAGGTAGTCGTGATATGTCACTACAAATTAATATAGAAGTACATAACAACCTCTAAGAAGAAGTCTTGCCATTTGGTTTAGTTAAACTACCTTCAAACAAGTTCAATGCCAACAAATGAATCCTTTGAAATTGAACTTCATGAAATGAATCACACTTTTGTAACAAACCACTATTTTATGTTGTCTTAGTTTTGTTTTAAATTCGTAGTAATTTACAAAACCTTGGTGTTCCACTCCAACTAGTGTATGCCAAACCATAAATATAATTCTACTTAGTGATCGCACTATTAAAGACCATTGCGAGTTTTGCAAGAAGGGATCTACTAAAAGGATCCTTTCGAATACAAGTTGGCCTCAAATAAGGTTTATATGTAAACACAACGCTTTTCAATCATGCTTATTAAAGATTGGACCTATTTAGTTTTAATATGAACTTTGGTTTGTGATATGACTTTTACAGTTCACTCGATTTGGTGGTTCCCTATTTATTCATTTATAGTATATAAAAAAAAGGCTTTTGATTTTAGTTAAATATAATGTGCAAATTTGTGCCCAATTTTGGTAAGTCCACTTTCACCATGATAAAGAAGTTAAAGTTCTGGACATTTTATGAAGAAGTCAAATTTCATGTAGATCATGAAACATTTAGTTTACCACTCAAATTCTAGTCATAATTCCAATCTCTCTCCCTCCCTCTTTCATACTCACAATTTTGGATTGTATAATAATCTTGAATATTCAATATCATCAGAATAAAGCATCATCAAGGATTGAATCTAGTTGTATCATGTTGCATTAAGGTATCTATGAACCATGTAACCCCTGTCTTAGATATAACTCAGAGTCTGAACAATTCTTCTTTTGGTCATCTACTTAACCTAATAGTCGTTAGTTCTATAGTTATTTTCCTTTAGTATCTCTGATTGTATCTTCGAAGACTAACTACATATCCTATTATTATTGACCTTGCAATTGTTTACTATTATACTTGTTGAATGTAACTCCTATGAGCTATCTTAAGATATTTTCTCATAGTTCTCTACAAAAAATTCTTAGTAGGTCTTTGCTTTGCAAAACACTTTATCTTGAACATCATATAAATTTATTCCTTTTCACGCTTTAATTTTGAGTTGGGGAGACTTGGAGTTCAAACTTAAAACATTTGTTTGACATTGATCTGACATCCATGTCTCTTTGGTATTGCAAGTCACCTTGGGTTTAACCTATACTAGAACATTAAACTAAAAATGCCATTAATCTAACCTCACGTATTGAGAGAGAATTGAGGCCTCTACTTGGATTGGAAGTAAATCCCTTGTGATTGCTAGGTCTTGTTGTGTGCATCTATACTAGAACCTCATGAACCAAAAATTCCATCAGGTCAACCTCATTATTAAGAGAGAAGTGAGGCGTATACTTGAATTGAAACCAACTCCCTTATGATTGTTGTGTCCTTGAAGGAATTGATGCATTTGTTGACACATTATTAGCTATGTTGCACTGGCTTTGGGGACGGGGGGATGACAGGCACAAGGGGATGAGTTTTCGGGGACGGCTAGAGCTCACCCCCAAATTTCCCACGGGACGACAGGTCGAGGACGACAATAATATATGCCATAAACATGAACATGCATATTCACCATATGCATATGCCATAAAAATGAATGATAAATATTAAATATAAAACATTGAAATAATTTAACGAACATTGAACTAGTAGATACCGTCTAACCATCATTGTCATTTGTCCATTGTTAGGACTAAAAAATAAACATGCATTGTCTAATCATCATTGTCATTTGTCCATTGTCAGGACTAAAAAATAAACATACATTTAGAGGGTCCAAAGCTTGTTTCTATAGTTAAACTTAAAGTCAAGTATTACATAGTTTAAAGTTTAACTTTATATTCACAGAAGTAAAAGTAGTACTAAATAGATTCTAAAGTTGCGAGCTTCATAAGCTTGAGCAATTTCAGCTTTTTGTTCATGTGAACAAATGCATGACTTAAAGTCAGACTAAGAGTCACCCAATAGATGATGATATGCTCTTTGGCAACTTCCTCTAAAAAGGTGGCCACAAACTTTGCACATCCATTGTTTGGAAAGATTTGGTCCATTCTCAAGTAGTGTCATGAACTTAAACAATGGATTTTCATTTTGTGCAGCTTGGCCTTGAACATTTTGTCCACCAACTTGGCCTTGAACATTTTGACCATTCATGGTAAATGACGAATGTTCAAACTCAAAGAAATGTAATTTTAAAGTTTAAAAATTTGCAAAGATGTTACAAGGCCCTGCAAAGGAAAACAATCATAACTTCAAGATTCAAATTTTAGAATAACAAAAAATTTACAAGTTACAAACTTAAACATTCTATACATCAATCATTTCAAAACTTAAATAGCATAATCAAATAAAATTTATTATTTAAACTTAAGACAATCACATAAAAATTATAAATTAAAATTATATTGATATGAATCTAATATCTTAGATCTATAATAGTAAGGGGTTAAGAAAATGAGATTCAAGAGTCAAGAAAAGACTAAAGTTGATTAATAATTTAGGAGGTTATATATCCAAAGTTAGGAAAAACATGGATGATAGTCCAAAATTGCAAAATTGCAAAATAGAACATAGTGTGGGTGCCAAATGGCTAAATGCCTCAAAATAACAAAAAAGGGAGTCCATGAATCAATGCCGATACTAGCATGTGACAAAATACGAAGTAAAGAAGATAATATAGAGAATATGAATTGGGAACAAGAATATGTAGAGTGTGTTCGTATTAGACGAAAGGATGAACCTTATAGCAGAGAAACATTACAACTGAATCAAGAAACAAAACAAGAAATCCTAACGACTGGTACAGCTGGCCAGAACAGCTGGCAATGTACAGTCACATACTGTTGAGGTTATAGTTATAACTAACACTCCTTAAACTCAACAGTTACAAAAATCAGCACTGATAATGCCCAAGTGTGGTCTGAAAATAAAAAATCTTTTTGCCCAATGGCTTTGTAAAGATATCTACGAGGTGATCTCGTGAGCGACAAAATTGAAGGGCGATTTCACCATTATTGACTAGCTCGCGTACGAAGTGAAAGCGAGTGTCAATGTGCTTTCTTTTCTTGTGAAAAACATGGCTTTTGGATAAAGCAATTGCTGAAGTGTTGTCACATAAGATAGGAGTTGGCTCCTTTTCTGTATGTGACATCATTCAATAGTCTTCGCAGCCACACAACTTGACAGGAAGCTGAGGTAGCAACGACATACTCTGCCTCTGCAAAAGCTATTGAGACAATGGGTTGCTTTTTTGATGCCCAAGAAATCATGTTCGTGCCTAGGTGAAAAGCATATACTGAGGTGCTTTTCCAATCATCTAGGCTGCCTGCAAAATCATTGTTAGTGTAACAAGAAAGATGATTATCTTCAGACTGAGTGTACTATAAACCAAAATTGAGAGTGCCAACAACATATCTCAGAATCCTTTTCGCCATCTTCCAGTGAGAATCTTTGGGAGATTCCATGAACCTGGAAACAAAGCCGATTGCATACATAATATCTGGCCTAGTTGTTGTAAGATACAACACACTGCCTACTAAACTTTTGTACAAGGTAGAATCCACTGTAGGGTCTTCATCTTGCTTTCTCAATTTTGTGCCTAGGGGTATAGGAGTTTCTGCTGGATTGTAGTCTTCCATGCAGAATCTTTTGATGATGTCTGCTGCATACTTTTACTGACAGACAAAAATCCCTTTGGTTGATTGGTCAACCTCAATCCCCCAAAAATATTTCATTATGCCAAGATCTGTAGTCTCAAACTCAGATTGCATGGCATGTTTAAAACTGGTTAACTCAAGATTTCGAGTATATATCATGTCATCAACATATAAACATACAATCAAAATTTTACTTTGCTGATCAGTTTTGGTGTATAGAGTTGGCTCATTTTGGCTTCTGCTGAAACCGCTCTTGATAAGGTAAGTGTCAATTCTACTATACCAAGCTCATGGAGCTTGCTTTAAGCCATTCAAGGCTTTCTTCAACCAATACACTTTGGCTGGCTGCTCTTTGACTTCAAATCCAGGTGGTTGATCCACATAGACCTCTTCTTCTAAGAAACCATTCAGGAAAGATGACTTGACATCCATCTGGTATACTTGCCATTTTTGTTGAGCTGCTATGGCTAAGAGAGTCCTTACAGTGTCCAACCTTGGTACTTGAGCAAAAGTTTCACCATAATAATGCTTGGTTGATGTGAGAATCCTTTGGCAACAAGTCTTGCTTTGTGTTTTTCAATCTGCCCTTTTTCATTGAGTTTAGTTTTGTAAACCCACTTGACACCAATACTTGTCTTATGTCTGGGCAGATCAACAAGATCCCATGTCTTGTTATTCTCAATGAAATCAATCTCTTTGTTCATGGCTTGAACCCAATGTGGTCCTTTAGTCGCCTCTTTAAAAGATGTAGGTTGACATGACATTAATGCAAAAAGATTGTGCTGATCAATATCATCCAATTGCTAATGGATTTCTCTCAAGCTTCGAGTTATCTGATTTTGAAGTTCGGAGGATGAATTTCTTCTTGAAGAAGAGTTGTTCTGAGGGTTTTCAGGCTGTGCTTGTACCTGCAATCTTGGAAGGACAGGCTGATGTATTTGTTGTCCTAAATTTTCTGTGTTTTTAGCAAGTGGCAGCAGTGGATTTTGACTGTCCATAGGTCAATTTTCAGACTCACTCCAGAACTGATTTTCCAGAAATCTAACATCTCTGCTGAGAAGGAGTTTCTTGGAAATCATATTGTAAAGTCTGTATGCTTTATATGTTTCACGTTAGCCAACAAAAATGCATTTCTCACTTCGATCATCAAGTTTCCTCCTCAATTCGGAAGGTATGTGAGCGAATGCAATGCATCCAAAAATCCTAAGATGAACAACATTTAGCTTGGAGATCTATTCAGGAGTGACCTTCATCTGGACACTAGTGGTTGAAGATCTATTCAAGAGATAAACTGAGCATGCTACTGCTTCAACCCAAAATAGATTTGACAGCCATTTCTCTCTGAGAAGGCTCCTTGCCATGTTCATTATAGTCTGATTTTTCCTCTCAGCCACTCCATTTTGTTGTGGAGTATACTTGGATGTGGTGTACATGATTATGCCTTGTGATTTGCAGAAATTTGGAAATTCTTTGGAGCTGTATTCTCCTCCTCCATCTGACCTGAGAGCTTTCACATATTTTCCACTCTGTTATTCAGCTTCAGCCTTGAACTCTTTGAACTTTGTAAAGGTTTCAAACTTGTGTCTGAGAAAATAGATCCATATTTCCCTGCTAAAGTCATCAATAAATGTTAGAAAATAAATGCTACCACCTATTAACTTTGTTTGCATTGGTCCACAGAGGTCATTGTGAACCCGCTCTAGGTGTTGTTTGGCTTGAGTGGAGGACTGTGCAAAGCTTGTTCTCTTATGTTTTCCAAGAATGCAAGACTCACATGGGGGATTTTGCTCTTTGAAGATAGTTAGACCTTTGACCATGGAGTGCTTCTGTAGAAGGCTTAGAGTCTGAAAAGGTAGATGTCCAAATCTTGCATGCCAAACCATAGTTTCATTGGGGGTGGATGCACTTTGTGCATAAGATTAGATCAAATTTGCAGTTCTATGGGTCAGGGGAAACATTCTATTCCTAGTCATGTGGATTTTAGAAATCAATTTTCTGTTGGGAGATTTGTCATATATTCTACATGATGCTCCTTCAAAGAGTACCTTATAACCATTTTCAACTAGTTGTCCTACACTTAAAGAGATTATGTTTCAGATTTGGAACATGATAGACATTGTTTATGTCTCTCTTTACATTTTGTTTAGTGAGAATAGATACAATTCTTTTTCCTTGAACTTTGACTAAAGAGTCATCTCCAAGTGTAATATCAAATGAAATAGAAGAATCAATGCATGAAAGTAAATCTTTGTTACTTGTCATGTGATTGTTGCATCCATTGTCCAACGACTAGAGATCTTTGTGTTGTTCTTTAGTTTTGTGGCATGAGAGAAACATTCCATCTAAGATTTCTCCCTTATGATTTGAGACATTTGCTCTCCCTGAGTGTTGATCTGCTTGCTTCTTCCGACATTCAGATCCATAGTGCCCATACTTTTTGCAGTAGTAGCATTGCATGCTTGCTTTATCATTTGATCTTCTCCCTCTGCCTCTTTGAGGTTGGAAATTTTGATTCTAGTTTGATGTCCGTGACCTTCACTTGAGTGATTGTTACTTGGACTTCTCACTCTTCCCCTGACCTCTGTCTCTGCCTCTGCCTCTCCCTCGGCTGAAAGAGAATTGAGTCTTGAAGGCGTTGGCTATTGACTCATCTTTAAGATGTAGTCTGGTCTCATGTGTCAATAGAGAGCCTGTTAGTTCGTCCGTTGAAAAATTTGACAGATCCTTGGATTCAAGGATGGCTGTAACAATTATTTCGAATTTCTTTGGAAGACTTTGGAGGACTTTCTCAACAACCCTCTGATCAAGGATGTCTTCACCAATCAACCTGATCTAGTTTACATTTCCCATGACTCAGGTCATAAATTGATCAACGTTTTTAGACTCTGCCATTTTTAAAGTCTCAAAATGCGGCCTCAAGGTCTGCAGCGTGACTGTTTTGACCCTGTCATTTCCTTGGTAAGCTGTTTGTAGGATGTTCCAGGCTTGTTTTGAAGTTACAACACCTGTTGTTTTTGAGAAAATCGAGTCATCCATTGAGTTTTGAATCCAGAACTTTGCCTTATTCTCTCTTTTCCTCTGTTTTGCCTGAACAACTCTCTCTTGATTGGTCATGGCAGTTAGAACTACGGGATCTGGTTCCACATAGCCATGATCTTCGGGATCCCAACACTCCTGTGCTTGTAAGAAGGATCTCATTCTAAGAGACCAAAATTCATAGTTCTTTCCAAGAAGAATCAGTCCTTGTGTTGGTCCTAAATTGTTAGAGGTGACCATCTTGAAAAAAAATAGAACAGAAAGAAAATGTTAGGGATTTTTGTGCTTTACCTGTTTCCTGTTATCCCCGATATCTAGGGATAACTAGGAGATCATGTCTCGAGGCCCACATGGTCCTAGACATGGAGTACGAGAGCAGATTTACTTGAGCATGGCCCTTGAGGGCCCATCTTTTCTTCTTCTCAACCAGACTTATCCTGTCAGCAGTACCAGCCTCCATCACTACCGTCCTGGACTTGCATCAGAAAAGGCTCTTGCTCCATGAGGTAATTGGTCCGAGGTATCATGGTATGTGTCATATTTGATCATTATAACCTTCTTATGTATGCATTAGATCTCTTTCATTTCAGATAACTGCTTGGATCTTACACTAATCCACTGGACCATTGTTGGGGTAATTAATGGGGTAGCTTAGCAAGCTTGTATTCATGGGTTTTGGTTAGCCACCAA
>ML787734.1:6716-23623 GCA_009831015.1 Picea engelmannii
TGTCAACATTTGCATCAATCATTGATGTCTCCATAATTATCTCAAGAGGATCTTTGAATGCATTAGGTGTTGCATCATCAAATATATTAGGCTCTGCATTCTGATCCAATGATGGCTTTGAACCCTTTGATAGGAAGTACAACCACTCCACCTTTATGGTATACTTGTAGGTGTTGCAACGAATAGACCATGGACATTCGCACACCATAAAATTCTTGCGATATGTTAGCCTCTTACTCATATACAATCATTAAGTCTTAATATACCACCTTTGTATATTTTACATGCTAGGATATAGTTGTTATCCTAAGTATGTTTCTAGATTCCTATATGTCCTCCTCCTACCCTATCTCGTGATGAGGTAATGATGTGAGAACAATTGAGGTGGTTTCATTATTGTATTATATATTTGTATTATTAAGATGAATACATGTTGAGAATTATAGCTTGAGGCCTTTTCCGCCAATCTTCTTGTCCTAATATTCTTATGCTCAATTTCTTCAATTGGTATCAGAGCTGATATGGTCTTAAGGGTGTGATGTATCCATGGGAGATGAAGTGTGAGCTTAGATGAAGTATCTACACCAAAAAATTTGCATATCTAAATCCACTTGAAGGTGCAATGAAAAAGTCAAGGTTTTAGTTCTCTCATTCTCTTGTTGATTTAAATGGAAGGTGTCTTATTGTTTACACAGTTTAATACAAGTTGGCCAAATAAAGGAAATCAGGCCACAGAGGCACCAAAAGGTGAAGAAATGCTTGAGTAGATATGTATGTACAACTATTTGATGATTACAATGATAAAGTGATTTAACTATGAGATTTATATGTTTATGAATTGTTTCTGTGTGAATTAGTGGAAGAACTTCAGAACTTGTGTGAAATCTGAAGTTGAATAGATAAAAGAGTTCAACATGAATTTCATTAACTGTGTGAACTTGATATATTGGATTCTATCTGAATATCCTTGAATTGTTGAATAAGTATAGCATGCGCCCCTCCATATTTCTAGTAATACACCAAACTAGGAATTGAGTATGAGTGATGGGGTGCCGATTTGAAAAAAAATCTTGGATTGAGATATCGATTTGTTTTGAAATCGAATCATAGTAATAGCCATAATTGTGTATGGAAGATGTGATCCCATAGAAGGGTTTGAATGTATTTCTGAAAATTGGAATTAGTGTGTTTTGGTATGAATTCAATTTCTCTGCGTTTAATTTCATTGGATCGAAACCTGTTGGGATCGAAACCTATTGAAAGAAAAGTGGTCAAAGACTAAAGATTGGCATTTTTTACCAGTTCCGATGAGAGTTGAATTCAAGGCATTGGTATGCAAAGGCGTTGAAGAAAGGAGCATCAATCTACATAATCATCTTCAAAATCCTTCACTAGGAGAGACACACTTCCAGATCCTTTCATTTGAAACAAAATCTAGAGATTGGAGCATGGGAACAACAACTCCAGGTTGTAAACAATATTCTGGTGGATCGTAGAGCATCAATGAATTTCATTTTAGACATTGGTTCTCTTTGGAATCGAACTCAGGGTGTTGTATTTCCTGGTATTAAACCCTGATTCTTCTCCACAAACTGCTCCACGGATTCTTCAACGATCTGCTCGAAATAATTTTTAAATCTCCTCAAAATTGCCTAAAATATCTGCTCCGCGATTTTGTCATCCAAACTTCACAACAATTTTCTCAACGAATGTACACCTTGTCCATAATTTGTTCCAGCTCTTAAGCACATCAATCTTCAGTGCATATAAAGAAGGTATTTTGAAGATCTCCCTCAATCTCCAGCTCGCCCAATAGTTTTTCTACGATAGCAAAGTATTCATTTATGATATAAAGAAGGTTGACCTCCATCAAAATAAACGAAAATTGTATTTGGCATATTAAAAAACAAATTTCATGATCTTGTCAACTCATAGATTTCAGTCGTTTCATTTTCCAAGGAGTTTGTAGCTTGTTTTGGGATAAGTGGTTTAAGAAGGGCAAGCATAACAGAAACATGCACAAGCTTTAAGACATTTACTTAAACGTTCATTACAAAGATTCAAAAGTTTATGTTTTAATTTCTTTTTTAAGAAGATGTGTATTTTAAGAATACAAATCAAGATATCTTTTATGTTGTAATTTGAAGTGTTTACTTCAAAGGGGGACAAGTAAAGATCATTGTAAAGTGGGCTAAGTGTAGTGGGGCACTTATGTTGATTGGGACACAATTATATGGATATCAATGTAGCCCTCTCATTGTATTTGGAGATACTCATAATAAAATTGCTTCATTTTTTGTGATTGTGTCCAAGATCCGCCCGAAATTGAATAAGGGGATCTTAGGTACACCTTGTGTAGTGTGTGTTGGTGATCTTTTCATGGAGGCTTATATTGTTTATTGTCTAGTTTTGACATAAACACAATTGCAATTTTATCATTTACGCAACACACAAGCTCATGCATAATCTTAATCAAGTACAATCAAGCAAAGTAATAAAAAAGAAACAAAGATATCAAATTGGAAATCACATCAACAATGGACAAAACAAGCTCATAATCAAAGGAGAACTCAACTCAAGAACATCGACAACACATTCAAATTTGAAGATTATTTCAACTTAAGAATCATGATTTATTGTAACTTGCAAATACTCCTTTTGTAAGTTTACTTGTCTTTATAAATCAAGTGAAGTTGAATTTGTAATTGGGTGCATTCTCGGTTGAGCCTGACAACCAAGAGTCTTTTGTCATTTTTGAGTCGAAATTGACAAGGTTGAGTAGTTTAACTCAAATCATTGTAAAACATCACAATTTTTTGGATGCATTTTCAGTGGTAACCGACATCCTCAACTTTCTGGAAGCAAGTTCAAGTGACCGAGTACAAGTGAGCCAGAAGAGAAAGTGAACGAGAGGTTCAAGCGAGCGTGTTCAAATGGAGTGAAGTCTTGAATTATTAGAGTTTTTGAACACTCTCATAAACACCACTAAAGACAACACAATGACAATGAACAAAGAAACTCTTCAATCAGTGCTAACTTGTTTGCAAGCGACGCAAGCTAAAGTTAGACTTCTACAAGAACAATCCCATCTATTGAATGGTGAGTTGATAGAACTCAAAAGTCAACAACAAATTAAGTTTTCTAAACTATTTTTTGTTCAGAACAACCCTCTCTATGATGATGATGATTTTGATCAACAATCAGTGAAGGAACAAATCAACAAGCCAACTTCAAAAGCAAATTCCAATGAAGATAAATCGCAAGTAGAAGATGCCAAATCACAAAGTGTTACAACAAGTATAAGTGAAAGTAAATGTGAAGCACGTCATCAAGTACACCATGATCTTTCCAAGCCCATCATCAGACCTTGGGAAGAATTACACTTCAATAGGAATCGACATGGCTTATGATATGAAAATCAAAACAATTTTCATATTCCAAATTACTCCAAACCAATTTTGTTTGTGAGCGCTGGATTCCTTCAAAAAAATTCAATTTCACCCATTCAAGTTCAATATCAGAATGATAAGTGCAAACATTGTAATCGAGTTGGTCACATGGAGAATTAGTGTTTTGATCTCCATCCTTGCCTACATTGTGGCAAGCATAACCATTCTTCAGACACATGTTCAACATTGAAGAAACTTGGAATTGAAGATTCACTATGAGTGGATCGATCCTTGAAAATGATCATCAACAACCAAATGATTATATAAGTATTACCGAAGAATTCAATCTTGAGTAAAGACCAATATTGTATCACATAACATTTTTGTACCTCACATAAGTGGTCCCCTTATGGCCTAGATTTCGAGCATGGCCCTCACGGGATGAGATAACATGTGGTTTTTTCCGCATGCCCACTTTGTGTTGTATTCAAATGGAACAAGTATGGTACTCTATTGAGCATAGAAGGGAGGAGTACAATGATGTAACTCTCATACACCTTAAGGGGGGGAGTTCAAAGTTCCAGTGACGATGGTTCATGAAACCACTTGTGGTCTCTTCTTTCAGTTGACAAAGGGGGGAATTGATGATGAAATTGATGATGGCATTGAAGATGGATGTCAGACAAAAAGTTTCGATAACAACAAACAACAAATATGCTAGATGGGCATGAAATTTTCCAAATGGGAAACTACGGTCTGTAGATGACAAAATTTGGCAGAATGATGGTTCAATATTGAATCATACATTGGGATGTTGTTGGACACCTAAAAGTTTCAAGATTGGTTAGTGGTCATCCAAAAACCATCATATACATGGTATCAATTGGTTAGCGGTCATCCCAAACCACATATTCAGAGAGCATTTTGGTTATACAATGATAGTAGAGTGGTGATACTACATGTTCACCAATTAGCAGAAGACATCAGATTCTTCTAGCTCAAATACTTGGAAAAATTATTGAATTGTCAAGCAATCAGGGAATGTTTAGATATTGCAGTTGTTCACTTCCATATCTCAACTCTCTTCCAGTTCATTTCAGATGAACCATTCAACATCCAGATTGGCGGTTTTTCATGCAGTTCTTCATTGTGGCTCATCTAAGGAGTTTCAAAATGAAGAGATGGAGATATACCAACTTATGCACTTGCTTTGTTGGTATTGTTGTTTGGACTTATGATGAGGGGGGGAATGTTAGCCTCTTACTCATATACAATCATTAAGTCTTAATATACCACCCTTGTATATTTTACATGCTAGGATATAGTTGTTATTGTAAAAATGTTTCTAGATTCCTATATGTCCTCCTCCTACCTTATCTCCTGATGAGGTATCAACGTGAGAACAATTGAGGTGGTTTCATTATTGTATTATATATTTGTATCATTAATAGGAATACATGTTGAGAATTATGGCTTGATGCCTTTTTCACCAATATTCTTGTCCTAATATTCTTATGCTCAATTTCTTCACAATAACAGGTCATAAGGTATATTTTGTCATGATCGGTTTGACTCCTCACCCAGTATGCATGGGATATGCTTTCGTGGGACCAACAATCATCATCTAGAATTCTTCTAGCTTTCTCCATTGAGGATTCAAACAAATTCTCCTTCTTGTGGTTATTCAAATAACCTCCTTCTTTCAAAATGTCTTTGAATCTATATTATGACTCTACATGTATCAACAACATATATAGCAACCAATCCATTATACAAGCACATTTATTTCTTCAATCAGATATAAATTTGGACTTCAATAAGCTATGGTATGCCTCCACATAATTATTTGTCTCTTGATTTGCATGACGAAAATTATGACAACCTTTAACCCACATCCCTAATTGAAAGAACTAAGTTAGTGCAAAGAGAATCTTTATGGAAGTGAAAAAACAAAAACAAGAAAGTGGAGTATGTGAAATTACAAAGCTTATTACCCGTAACCCAAGTGCTATGAAAATAATCCAAGAATTTTTTCTCATTTGCAAAATCAGTGAAAAAATTATCCATGTGCTTGACCACTGATTTGACATTGGGGCAAGAGTTCATAATATAACTTAACCTGTCGAGCATAACGTTTGCTTGATCTGAAGTAGAGGCCAACCTATAGATATTTTTTTTCCATGCCCTCCATACATGCCAAATACACAATATCACTCGACATTGTGTGGCCCTCCTATAGGATTCAATGCATTTATGTGAGATAATCTTATAAGATAAATACAAGTCACAAAAATATCTTATGAAAGTTACCTCAAAGCATCGATTTCTGCCAATGCATCATCAACCATGAATGCATTGACTTTCCATTCGAGGTGAAATTGATAACACCTATCCATTAGTGGTTTCAACCATGTCACAATATCAAATGATGTATTCTGAGATGTCACGACCTATGCAACTGGTACCCCACTTTGTTGCTTGTCAAAGGCCACAAGTGTGTACAATTGATACTGCGATATTCAATAAAACTCAAAGTCAAAGTTTAAGATATCAATCACAATGAGTCACAACCCAAACAATCATTCGATCTTTCAAATTCAACTTACCTCATATTTATTGGTATTGAAAGTTGAATCCATTCCTATTAAACTATCATGCGATAGTTTGACCATTCGATCCAACATCCATCTAATTTGACTGCCAATTATAAAAGGAAAATTTGGATCATTAGCCTTCTGAAAAAATAAAAAATCATCTGGTTGTTTCTGATACCATAGGTTAACACTCATTTAATCTTTCTTGTCAAGTTGATATTTTCCTTTCATCAAGTGGTTATAAATATTTGCAACATATTTTATAGTTAAGAAAAAATATCTACAATGATCTTCCGCATCCATTTCAAGATGTCGTTGAATATGCTTTTCATATACAACATCAATTGGCACTTCCATAAAAAAACAATTTTCTACAAAAGAGATAATTTCTCTTGAAAGCCTAGGTTTACGTAAGGACCTAGCCTCCCCAGACTTGTCATGTTGACCATGACAAGGCCATCCTTCCTCGTATTCATCCTCATAGGTGTTGTATGTAAGTATTTCTATTTCAGGGTCTTTATTCTTTACATTCACAATAAAGTGAGATTGACATCCCCTCTTCTTTACAAATGAGCCCTTGCATGTATTTGAATGCTTTCCTCTTTTATCTTCTGGGCCATATGAACATGAGTAACTGCACTACAAATTAAAACACCTTATCACAAAATCATATATATCCATTCATGAATAACCATTTGTGATCATATATATTCCAAGTCATAATATGCATGCACCAACTAAAACAAAAACTCAATTAGAAATGCAAGAACCATGTGACTGTGATATACTTACAACTCATATTGCTTGTGAGCGTTATCCCTTTGTGTTGGGTTTTTTTTACTGTCAGTAAGAAAGTACAAGGAGCATCTATATTACTTTCCTCCCCTCTAATAAAATCAGGAACTCTACCTAAAGGGATTTGTGCAACACGATCAAATAAAGGACTGTCTCGTCTATATACTTCAGTCTAGGTTAAATATTTTCTAGAAAATGTTGACTTGTCTTTTGGGTCTTGGACCTCAAGGCCCATTACAAACTTCCATTTTTTTTGTCTACCCATTTTGAATGGATACCTAAAAGCCATGTGGCCACTCATTAATAAAAATGTACAGTGACATATCAAATATTTTAACACAAAATAAGTGTCTGCAAGAATACTAAGTGGAAAAATAGGAAACACCATTGAAGTTCAATTCCTTTTTCGCTTGTCAGATCCTCTTGATATTACAATGGTAAAATAATAGTTTAAATTTCCAAAGGCATAACTCCCTCATACAAACTCCAATTTAGGTTCTATTTGGACTGTTGGAAACCTTTGACAAGTAGAATAGTATTGAGGTGTCGTGAACTAGAATTGTGAAGTTTTAACCCCAAATACTTTCATAATGCCCAAAACAAACTTTGAAAGTTTTAGGGCCCTAAGACACCGAATTAGGATCGACCCTAAACTAGACTTCAAATGTCCTTAACTCTATTTTATATGCCAAAAAGTACCCAAAATGATGAAAAATATATAGAATGATCCATGTTGGAAAATACCTCCCCACTTCGAGAGGATTTGGTTCCCCCAAAACTTTTATTTCTGTAAGAAATGGGACAATTAAGACTCCCTTTATGTTGGTGTTCTCTAATATAACACACACCCATAAATATGCTTGTTTATTTAAAATTTAAATATAAAGAACCTTGCATGACCATCTTACATGTCCTTCAAATGCCCTCTTGCCACACAAAGTGTTTTTTTTTTTTAGGAATTGACAAATTAAATTGTTGAGTACATTTTTAGAGAAACATAGTTAACTTTCTCAAGATTTAAAATGCTCCATTCCACACTTAAAAATGCTCTAGAACCTTTAAAATTGTTTGAAAAACATGTGACCAACCATTTACAGACAAAGAGGACAAACTTGTAAAAAAATCAAACTAATTAAATGATACAACTTTACAAAAAAAATTATTTTAAAAAGACAAATGATTTTACAATCATTTTTTGGAGTTAGTGAGTATTTCAATGGACCATATTCCTCTATTCAGATACTCCCTAGATGCACCTGACCACCTCTTACCTAGGAGGCATGAGTTGAATAGGATAATCCGAGATGACATTACAAGTAGTTTGAATAGGTCAATTAAACAAATGCCAAGGGAACATTAGATCCAAAGATGGCCTTCTATGTTGAGTATTGCATGGAGGCAAGACATATACGCATCATCCAACCCCCATACACATCTCAATTATGGGTGCACTTTCTTCACATTCCCCTTGGATAGTTCTAGGTGGGTTCATATTGACTCTGGTTTGAGACAGATCACCACACTGCCCAAACGAACAAGATTTTCCAAGTGTCCCATCTTCGAGAGGTTAAGAGAACAGAGCACTTGATCTTCTACTACCCCATCTATTAAAAGACTTGTGGGAAATTCTATTGTTTATTTTGAGGAGCTCAGACCCTCTCCACTTTCTCCAAGAACCTCTAGATATGCCTAGCCTTATACATGTAGAAGGGATTCAAGCTCCATTACCATTCTCTTAAACCTCCTCCTAGACTAGATTCCACCCAGAGGATTACTTCATTCTTTAAGGTTCTCCCATTAGCTAGGGGTCAAGAGACAAATTGATAGCAACATTATTTTTGACTCTATATCTATGTCAACCAAAAGGAGCATCCCCCCTCCCCAACGACCTCAACAATATTTCCAGACTAGATCCATTACCAACAGACAAAGAGATCATCCAAGATTAAACAATGCTTGACCCCTTTCATACAACAACTCAGTGGACATTTTGGATTCCCCCCCAACTCTTATTCTGGACAACATTCAATATTGAGTTTCCTTCATTTGTCCTTAGATGTCTTGAGAGATGGACTTAGTGGACCATGAAATAATTGCATCATCATCATTATTTTATTTTAGCTTACAATCGAAGCGATTTTGATGGAAGTGTGAACAATATTTTTTCACTTATGTTTATCTCATGCCTTCCCCTGCTTCTTGTTGAATTCTTTGTTAACAACATCATGTATCTTTATGGACATATATTTTCTACTTACTCTAGTTAGTAGTGGTCATCTTACAACGTATACATGTTCGATTGGGTTATAAGGTGTTCTCTCTATCGCATGTTTTAGATTTCAGCTTTTGAAAATGTAAGCATTTTTACCGACTCTAGTTGGGAGTAATTATCAATATTACAATGTATAATTGTCTGATTGGGTTACACGGTTTTCTCTCTATTGTGTGTTCTAGCATATATTTTAGAAATTTTCAGTATTGAAGCTACATTTCATTGGGATTCTCTGTCAATGCATTTTCTACCTACTCTAGTCAGTAGTGGTCATCTTACAACGTATACCTGTCCCATTGGATTAGAAGGTCTCTCTCTATGTCTATAACGTTTTTTAGCCTTAAGTTTTTCAAATGTATTTGGGGAAACCAAAGTTTTCAAATCATATTTAGCATTGCAGATTCCAACGAGGATAAGGGTATTAAGAAAATATACAAATTGTCTCAGCATTGGAGCCAATGCTGGTGTTTGTACTCCTTTCCTATAGAGGGAAGGGCGGCTGGCATACTCGAATCTTTGGCCTAATGATGTAATAGAGCTTTTGTCCCGCTGATGTAATTTTCATGGTGTTCATATATGAAATAGAAGATTCATGTTTATAAGGCTTAAGGCTGAGGGTTAGAGGGTCATGATTTATTATCAAAGATAATTATCAACTTTTATTGCTCTAGGGGTTTCAATTTACTAATTATTACTTTAGGATCCGAGGTTTAGGTTTCATGTTTAAGGATTCACTATTCATGATGATGGTGGGGATGGTGCAGAGTTTAGGATTCACTATAAAGTTTGCAAAGTCTTGGCATGATAATTTATTATTTGAAGTCTTAGCATTAGTTGCTAATTAAGACAACATATAGGAATAAACATCTCATGCAAATATCTAGATGAATTCCCTTGTTTGTCTTCAGGATACTGGGAATTGGAATTGTACCAAACAGTCCTCTTGGTAGGGGATTCTTCTCTGGTAAAGCAATTGTGGAGAGCAGATGTATATGCATTAGACGCAGTGTGAGTAGATGCATTAGACAATGCAAATATCTCCATTAATCAACTAACCTTATGATTATCAGAAAGCTCTTTTCAACATCAATCTATCATAGAACTCTTTTCAATATCACAGAGCTCCTTTCAACCTCAAATAACCCATGTCACTGACATAGTGTGAGCAATAGATGGATAGTTATGAGATGGGGGATGAATCGGGGTTGGGACAATTTGGTAAGATCATGTATTGTATAGATAAAGTGATTGGGGAGGTTCTGGAGTGCAAATCCATTATAAAGGACAAATTGGTGAAATCTGAGGATGTTCGAAGTGTGAAATTGGAGATTGAGATCATGACCAGCCTATCTGGGCACCTTAATGTAGTGGCCCTAAAGACATTCTTTGAGGAGGAAGAGTATGTGCATTTGGTTATGGAGCGATGTGCTGGTGGGGAGATTTTTGACCAATTGCAGAAACAAGGGAGATATTCTGAGCTTGATCCTACAAGATTGTTCAAGCATCTCATGGAAGTGGTGAAATATTGTCATGATAATGGGGTTGTGCACATGGATTTGAAAGCCAATTGATTGTCAATTATTCTTTTTAAAATGGACAAAGATAGTTAAGAAAGCCATGAAAACATTTTACTGACTAAACTTTTATTTTGACAAACAAGTTTTGAAGAACAAAATATTCACAACCTTTCTATAACAAATAAAATGATATGGAGCAGTGAAATCTTCAGATTTGATTGACAAACAAACTGAATGGTTCTTTGAGTTTTTCAACACACGATGAAAACAACATATGCATGGAAAAAATGGCAAGGGGATTGCTTTCTGAAATGTCTTTTGCATCAATGATGATGCAATTCTGATATTGACTTGAAGCTTTGTATGATGATGCAATTCTGATATTGACTTGAAGCTTTGTATGAAATGTGCAATTACAGTGAATGCTTCATCTCATGCAATGTTCCTCTAACAAGAGTGGAATTGTATAGGTCACAATAATAAAAGTAACATTTACAGAGGGGCTACTTTAAGCACCTGGAATGAGTGATTTTTATGTTTTGTATGTCACTAGAGAGAGAGAGAGATTTTGCTGCAAAGCCCAATTTGAGAATAACTAACTTCTGCGTTCAGTGACGTTTCACCTCTTACAACATTCAGTAGGGGTCCACCAACTTGCTATATCAAGTATTATCACTTGACTGTTAAGACTTTAGGTCCATCTGGTTTCTCATTCTGCCGTGGCATTTAGTTTGGAGCATACATGCTTCTGGCTTTGTCAGATGTCCTTGAAGTAAAGTCCGTCGTCAACTATACTAAAACATATCATAGTACTATTTTCAGCAGTTGTCAAAATAATCCCACATACTATTTTAATGTGACCAAAACTACTTAGAGAAACATTCATAAGACCTCCTCTATTCCATGTTTACACTAGAAGAAACTAAGAATACTGCAACAATAAATGTAGTAGCTTTGTATTGGAGAAAATTGGACTCTCAATTATTTGGCCCAATTCATCTCGAACAATACTGGGGGAGTATTGGGAAAGAGGTGAACTCGAACAATTGGATACACGCATAAATTGTACACAATCAATGATATTGGAGTCATTAGAGATGGCGATCATGTATTCCTGGTTGACAATGAAGAGTTTGAAGAGTTTGAAGAAATATATAAGGAAACCGAAACCAGACATAGCCTGCTGGGAAATTGAAACCAGACATTGAGTTCAAATTACTGCATGTATCAACAACTTTTGTACAAGCAACTGAAAAGCTACAAACATTAGAGGCGAGAGCAATAGAAGAAGCACTTACCCATTGATGGAGATCAATACCCCTACACAGATCCAAGTTAGACAGAGCTTCCCTTCAACTGGGCCGACATTCACCTTCAAATTATATTTTTCTATCACCTTCAAATTATCTCTGCCATAAGTAATTTGGAACCAACTTTTTGTGAACAAATCAGATAAACTCTCACAGCTTTAGCACATGCCCATAACAAATGGTGAAGGCTCTCTATGCGTAGGATTTCTCCAGTGACAACTTGCTGAACAATTAGATGTAAATTTGTTCCAAGGTTGTAAACATAATGAAAATTCCATTCAAAAATTCATCCAGACATTGTTGATCAGATTTGAAAATGTAAAACAAGAGGAATGAGATGGGCGCAGCGGGACACAATGAGAGATAGGTGGTGAATTGATGTTGGGTGTTGAATGTAGGAAATGGGATGTGGGATGTTGATTATGTATGGATGGTATGGGGTCGATGGAAGAGACGATGGAGTAAGGGTCCGCAAGATGGGACAGGTAGCCAACCGGGGCTCAGAGGTGATCAACGACGGGAGTTTGAACGTCGGAAAAGGGTTGCCAACAAAGGTCCATTTCATTTGGACTTTAGCCTACACCGTTTCTTTATTCCACATCACGACTGCTTAGAAATATGTGTCAAGGAGATTTGGATTTGTTGTTATTAGCTCACCTTATATTACTTCCGCTTTGAAGTTTAAAGTTTTTGTATTACTCAAGTATTTTGTATTTTTTATTAAATAAAAAAATTAATGATATTATTAATCCCTACCATGATGGAAATATAGGAATCCGCTCATGGTTAAACATAAGTGACTTTTTATTAATTTTATACAAGTTATATAGTTTTAAATAATGTTTTGAAAAACAATTATTAATTTTTTTTTAATAAAATAATAAAATAATAAAATATTTTTTATTAAATAAAAAAAATTAATGTTATTATTAATCCCTGCCATGATGGAAATATAGGAATCGGCTCATGGTTAAACATAAGTGACTTTTTATTAATTTTATACAAGTTATATAGTTTTACATAATGTTTTGGAATTTTTTTTATTAATTTTGTTTTTTATAAAATAATAAAAAATATATAATTTTTTGTTTTAAAAATTAATTTTATTTTTTATTTTTTTATTGATTATAAAATATGATTTAACAAAATAAATATTACAATTAATATTAAAAAAATATTTTAAACAAAAACAAATTAAATTTAAAAGTTTCTATAAATTTTTGTAATTATATTTAAAAGTTTCTATAAAGTTTTCAAAAGTTTCATGATATTGATGTATTAAATTCAATAATTTGTAAAATAAAATTTGTTTATTCTATTTTCTGATTGGCTAAAAACTATGAAGTGACAATTTATGCGTGCTTGGATGTGAAATTATATAAAAATAAATAAATTCTATTTTGATTTTTTAATATTTTAACTATAGCCATATGTCCTAAGCAATGCATAGTTGTCATGTTATGAGATCCTCTGTCCTGAGGGGATCTCCTTTGATGTCCTTAGCAATGGACAATTTTCATGTTCTGGATCCTCCCGCAGATCTCCTCCTAAGTAGATTTTGCACATATTTCCTTAGATCATTTTTGTTTAATGTGAGTTGACATAAGCAATAGCCAAGTAGTTGCAAGTAAATGTAGTCTATCACCCATTATCAATTTAGTATTCATATATCCGTAATATCGATGAAAATTTTGACTTCTTCATATCCAAATATCGATGAAAATTCTAAGTTAATTTTCAGGTTGATTCTCTAAATAAATTAAATGAGACAACTTCTCTAATCTTAGATAAGCCTATTTTCTTTCCAATGTTCGTACTTAGTTTCCATAAGTAAAATACCCAAACTTAAATGTAAATCATAAAAAGTAAAAATAAAATTCAGTTTCCTACCCTATTCCAAAATATTCCTAAGAATATGTTGGTTAAAGATTTGTAAAGGAAAATCAAATTAAAAGTGGAATACTATGAAATGATGTTGCTAAAAATAGTGATGCAACTAAATATCACACTATGATTTTTGAATCCGAAAGTGCAGGCCATATTTATAACAACTTCCTAATTTTAAGGCCATATTTATGGTTGAACATTTGTAAAGGAAAATCAGATTAAAAGTGGAATACTATGTAATGATGTTGCTAAAAATAGTGACGCAACTCAATATCACATTATGATTTTTGAATGCAAAAGTGCAGGCCATATTTATAACAACTTCCTAATTTTAAGGTCATATTTATAACAACTTCCTAATTTTAAGAGTTAGAGACATAAAACCATATATTATTAAATATTAAAGCAATCTCTTAAACAAGAAAAAAAAATGGCAATAATATAGGCAATTATATAGAAGATTTAAGATAAACTCATACAGACTATAGGGTATATAGAGGGAAACCTTTTGGATGGATGGTTTGTGTAATGACTTAGAATTGCCAAGGCTAATAGATGAAGAGTTGAGTTAGTTTCCACGAAACTTCTGATTAGTAAAAAAATTAAATGAGGCAGAGAGCGTAAGGTTCTTGTAAATAAATTAAACGTGGCAAAGAAACTTCTCTAATCTAGTAAGTTTTTTGAAGCCATTTATGACATTGACAGTGAGTTTATTGAATGACATTGACATCATTGAATGACATTGACAATGAGTTTATTGAATGCAGATGACTATGCATTAATGTATACAATGAGTTTATTGAATGAGGACGAGTATGCATTAATGTTTACGGTGATTTTATTGAATGAGGATGACTATGCATTAATGTATACTGTGAGTTTTATCAATATTGTACCGTCTTTCTTGAAAGAAGTTGTATAGGGTTCTTCTAAACATCACCATTGGGTGCTTCATATACAACATTGAATGTCTGAAGATAAATTGTTCGCACTGAATAGTTGAAGATACATTGGGCACTGAATAGCTGAAGATATAGTGGTCATGTTCGTGGAGAAGATACACTCTTCGTGTTAGTTTTCTTGGACCTACTCTTAAAGTAGACACTATTAAATCTTACTTACAATGAAAGGAAAATAATCTTAATATTTATGTACGATTTTTCTTCGATAACATATATATGTATAATTTCTCTTCGATATCATATATTTCTTTTGATGAAAGAGTATTAGTTTGAATTTCTCTTTTGATTATTTTGGAGGAAGAGAAAAATAACTTAGTAAGTGTTGTTTTATTTAGTAAGTGTTTTTTTTCGAAAGAAGAAAAAAAAAACACGAGTTTTTGTTGTTTTATTTTGAAGGAAGAAAAAAAAACACGAGTTTTTGTTGTTTTATTTTGAAGGAAGAACAAAAACACTCAGTCCTTCTTTCATTTTTTACTTCAAAATCAAGTTTTTCTCTTGAAACAAAAAACATTAGCTTACTTTTTCATAACTATATTTAGAAGAATGGTTAAAATTGTGAACATTGCACTTTTTGAGTTAGAAATATATAAGAACGGTTAGAAATATATAAGAACTGTTGAAATTGGAACTTGATTTTAAAAAAATTGCAATTTCACCCATAACTACATTCTTAGATTATGTTCTGAGTGTCATAAATGTTCTGCGTGGAATGATGATTTTCTTGGCGACACATATCTTAACAGTGAAGCAAATTCATTGCGAAACTCCCATCTCTTTATATGTAATGGCACAAAACGTATACACGTCGATGAAAGTGTAGGGTTCAATGTCAATCTAGGCCAACCTACCATAGGTTTTTTTTATGGGGACTTGGGCAATGAAAATAAAAGAAGAGCTTTGAACAATAAATGGCTTAAGTTTCCAAAATCTGGAAAAATTAGTGTATTCTTACCCTTGGGATTCTACTCCTCACTCTTATCTCGTTTGAATTTGATCAACCTGCATATGCTTCCAAGCTGTAGAAACCAGGTTATGAACTATGTCACAATGTTGACAACAATAACAACACTTGAAAAATGTAGACATATTTCCAAATGTGGCTACCTACACTAAATCACAACAACATGCATTTCCCTTTAAATAAATATCATTACTAGATATTAGCTTCATCTCAACAATCACAACACTTAAAAAATGTAGACATATTTCCAAATGTGGCTACCTACACTAAATCACAACAACATGCATTTCCCTTTAAATAAATCTCAGTACTAGATATCTAACTTCATATCAAGCCTGTGGGTACTAAATATCCCAGCATGGTCTTCCACATTTGAAGACTTCATAAGCATATAGATGCTAAAATATCAAACACTAAAATATCAAACACAAAGACATTAGAGAGAAAAACAGTATAGGGACGTCCACAGATGAGGTCCATCGATCGAACATCTTAGGCATGCCATGCTTGAATGTTATAGCTAGGGAACTACTTCAGTGAATGGGTTTTGGGTTTAAGAGACAAAAACGATGAACCTGAAGGGATAGCGATAATTGAGGCTAGTAGTGGATTTGAAGCTTTTGCAAGCCCGAGAGATCTATAGCTTGGCCAAACCCGATTGTGTGTTGGAAGCTATGATCTTCACAACAAGAGAAATTCGAACTAAAATCTCTGAGAATGGATTGTTCCTTTCCCTGGTTGGAGCTTTCATGGTCTAAGCATCATGGCACTGCCCATATAAGGAATCATTAGTGGCAATTGAAGGTAGCCCCAAATGGTGGCATCACTCTCTTAATGGTATTCATAAGCCATGTAGAACAAACCTGCATGGTGTTACAATCGTGTCATTTCCAGAGAAGGGATCATTCGTGGCTATTGGAGGCATCCCCAAATGGTGCCCTCTTTCTCTCAATTATATTCATAAGCAATGTAACCTTAGTTGAAATATTATTTTTTAGTTTAACTTTTTTAATTCATTGAATCAGGAGAATAAAAAACTTATTTAATTAAAAAAAAATCTCCCGAAAAATTAAAACTGCCTGATAAAAATGCCTTGTCGCCTTCACCCGACATGCAAATCCTTCATGTTGGACATCTCTAGTTAATCTAATTAGCTACCAGGCAGAGTTTGATAAACACAGTAATGCAAAGATTTCATGTTTTTTTTTTTTTTTTTTTTA
>ML787734.1:39998-54382 GCA_009831015.1 Picea engelmannii
AAATTCAATTAATTTATAAAAAATCTTTTGGGGATAAAATTTAAAAAGGGGGAAATGATTGTTTTGTTACATATGCTAATTAAAAATTTATTAATTAAAAAGGAAAAGGGGAAAAAAATAATTTTCTACACTTGTCAATTTGAGTTTTAAATGAAAAGGGAAAGAGAGAAATTTAAAAGAATCAGGAAACTAGGAAAAAGCAGGAAACATAAAAAGAAAATGAACCACAAGGAAAAAACAGAAAGACTAACTTAGTAAGGTATCTAGCATTTAAGAACTTTCTAAATTAAACTCAACTAGTAAATTAGCAAGGGGGTAAGTCATTAAAATGTGTAAGGGAATATGGGGACACCTAAGAGCGATTCTAGGAATGCTTTTAGGTGGGTGAGGGAAATAGGGGTAATTAATTAATTAATGGAATTAATTTGTGGTGCAATGAAGGGGATGGGTGACACATGTACGAGGAGGATTTTTATGAATTAAATTATTGAACTATAAATTAAATGGGATTTTGGGAAATTAAATGACTTAGAAACTCTATATAAAGGAGGAAGGAGGATGATGATGGATCTCTTTGGTGATGCGTAACGTTACGCTGCAAAAATTTAGACTTGAATGACTTAGCTTGTGGGAGTTGGGATACCCAACTCAATGAGGAGTGGTAGCTCAGCCTTGCGAGGCGATTTGGGAGCTAGTTGTTCTTTGGTTCAGTGTGCATGGCCCCTTTGCGGCTTGGGGGGCTAAGGGGGAAGAAGAGTACCCCTAGTGTTGGTTGGGAGGTACCGGTGAAGTCTCATCGGTCTGAAAGTGGGAGCTGCACGGAGCGCGTGGGATAATGACTCAGAGCAGACAACTCAGGATATGATACGCTTACTTGATTCTGCATGGTAGATTATTATTATACCTTATGCCTTCATTTCTGTATTTTTAATTGGGTAAAGAAAATGTTTGACTGAACATTTCAACTGAGAGCTTAAATTCCCCCATAGCCTTAGGCTCACTGCTTGACTTGATTCCCTTGGCATTCACTCCCTGCATGTTGTGAGTGTCCTTTGGTTTTGTTGATTGTTGTGATGAGTTGTGATTTTTACTTTGTCCTCATCCCTAGTTCGTCACTCCACGCCTGAGAAGTCAGCCAGGAGCAGAATCGACGATCATCACTTCGGTGCATAGTGACCTATAGATTCTAATGCCCTTCTTTTTTGTGCATGGATGATGAGTGAAGGATGTGTTTGCTTAACTGTTTACCCCTTCTCATCTATATGTTGATCTCCACCTTGCCTCAGTCTCTGCATGTTATATCACCTCTACGTCTTAATCGTTCTCGACAATCTGAAAACTGTGTTTGGTATTTTCTGCATTTCAACACCCTCAGCCATGAAAATTTAACTCTGTGTTTTTATATATTGCTGGATAACTTAACTTTGTGTTGTAATACCTTCCCTGCAAACTTAACTCAATGTTTTTTTTTTTATGGAAATATTCTCTGCATGTTTTTTTATATATACCTCTGCACTTTAATAGTTGAAGACGATTTAAGTCAGCATTATGTCCTCTTGTTGACAGTTATGTGTAAGCACAGTTTTAATGCCCAGTTGTATATTGTAGTTGACAGTCGTACTATGTAGTTTTCTTGTTGTTTTATAACATTACATAAGTAATTCCTTCATTCGCTTATCCCATCATTGAATTCATTTTTTTTGGGGCATTTTTTTACCCATCTATGGGCTGCTACAGAGCCCATTTTTTTTAACTGCAATTTAATTTCTCTGCAAGTCTTTAAGTGGAAGACAAATTTACCCTGCATGTTACTCTCATTGGACTGCGTTGTAATAAATTTCTTGGTGATTAAGGGTCTGTTGGCAGCCAATTCAATTTTTTCAATTGCCCTAAAAAGCTGCCTACACCTAATTGTCTCCTAAACGACAAGTCATCGTCGCATTTTGCAACTAGACATTTGTTTCATTTTTTGCGACAATTGCAATTTGGTTTCGATTCAGTTTTCACAACTGAAAGTGTGAAAAGCCCTCCATCGTTGTTTGGACTGTCGTAGTCTTTTATTAATTTTCTGAAGGGCACTTTACCATTGGTTTATCACATGACTACAAAGGTTCTTTCAAACTATGTCCCTTGGCCTACTCTTACTTTGATTTCACATTTGGATTTACTTGATTAATGAGCCATTGAACATGCAAATTTATTGGTTACATTTGATTCTATAAGGGTCATGATTGATGCTGGTTTTATATGATATGATCCTTATTGTTTTGAGCTCTTGACTTATCGATTTTATAAAACCATTTTTCATAATGTTTTATAAAACATTGATTATATATTATGCTATGAGCGCATGATCAATCTATGAGTTTCGATTTCAGGTTGAAAGGCAAAGGTTTGAAGTTATGAAACCCCGATCGGGTAAACTTTTGGTTTAATAGTCTGAATTTGGCACGATTGGATAAACATTGGTTAAACGTTTGTTTTTGATTTCATGATTAATACAATGGTGCATTGGTTAACGTTGGGTTTTGATTTAATGGTTTTAAGTTATGCAATGGCGCATCGATATAATATATGGTATGGCGAGTTGATACATTGTCCACCACCTAAATTATTCGGTTGGCCGATTCATATGGTTTAAATGATATTATGTGGATGGAACAACACTGTACCGCGTCATTATTATCTTGCATGGTGGTGGTAATCCCACCACCTTCGCACACATACAATTAATCCTTTCCTCTTTGAGCACTGCAGCTGTTAACCGTAACCATTTTCGACCCTGTGTATTGTTTTGTTCGATTCAAACCCTACTATGCAAAGAAGCCATGGCTCCTGTCATAAGGGCCGAGCCCAACGGTTGCCAAGCATTGCTGATGTTTGATGGCGCTTATAGTGACCTAGAGAAATTCGGATGGCTCCCGTTCATAAGGAAATTCGATGGTTATAACCCTAGCGTGGCTCGACAATTTGCGTTATCATTCGATGGCTGCCGATCCAAAGTTGGGGATGTGCAACTGGAAATTAATGAACAATTTCTTAGCTCGACAACCAATTTGCCTGCTACGGGACAGAAGTGGTCCAAAAGTTGCAAGGTGGAAGATGTCCCGTGGACATTGCTCTTCCAATCCCGAATGGTGAACTCCTGCGACAAAGGTTTGCCTGCAAAAATGTTAAAACCACGCTGGCATGACCTGCTAATGATAATCAAGCAATTCATTACTTGCGAGGGAAGGTACGGGTTCGTTTTCTTGTTTCACCTTCGTCTATTGATGGTTTTTATAGGATACAAGCTTAATATGCCCCACTACTTGCATAGAAGTCTTTTTAAGATGGCTAAAAGGTACAAACGTAACCAGGCCGATACCAGCCTCTTCCATTTTGGGTTGATTAAAATGTTTATGGTTTATGAGTTGGAGTTACATCATGACTGTTGGGGTGATTTTCTCAGTCGTAATGGCTTTGAAGAATCAAACTCACCACAAGTTGATAAACCTATGGTGATCGAAAGAAAACCTATCCCTGTGCCTTACAGCGTGTTGCTACCCAAACCTCTACCCGACTCACCTGTGAACTTGCCCATGTCTGTGACCAAACAAGTCGAAATTGCTAAACCCGCAGCCAAAAATCCTAAAGCTAAAACTGGTGCTAATTCTAAAGGCAAGAAAAACGCTCGGTTAATCTCTCGCATGGCAAGAAATAAACCTAGAACCCCTGCCAACCCTGAGCCTATCGTGGTCAGTGAAGATTCTGATTCAGAGATTGAACGTTTTCTCGCAAACGAGTATCTTTACTCAGAAGGCTTGTGTGAAAAACCTTCATATGACTTTGTCAAGAATTTACCACCTTGTTTGCAGGATGATCCTAATTTTCCTGGCATTGAACTACCTCGTGGAACCCTCGGTGACTCGTCGAAACCCCCTTCTGCTCAAACAACTGTTCCACCATGCAATCAATGTGGTTTATGGTTGGATAGATACTACTTAGATGTGTCGATGTTGCAATCCAGAATCCATGCCTTGGAAGATCAAGTGGAAAAACTCACCGGTCATGATGCGAAGGTGCAACCCACTGACAAGAAACAACGAACTACTGGTTCAATTCTGTTCAAGAATGTCGAGTCAGCCACGACAATTGTCAATTCAAAATTGGCATAGCCTCAGCAACCTCGCTGGTACAACTTTCACCCATTTATATGGCACATTTGTAAACTTTGTGTACATCATTGACCTGCTCTGTCACGTAAACATGCATTGCTGTATATAATTTTGTTTTGGTAAATCGAATTTTGTTATCGTTTTAATTGGATTTGGTTTTGATTCTATTAATGATTCTATGGATTTGATTGTTTTAAATCGGTTGCGATTGAATGTTCTGTTGCATCTATTATAGACAAACTGTTTTGCATTTCAAACTTTGAAACACGATCTATGCTGTGATTTAAATTGGTTATGATGCACTTGATGGGTAAACGATGATTGTCTGTTACAATTTCATATGACTTTGACCAGCTCGGATACAATTTGGATTATGTTTTAAAAAAAAGGCTTTTGTTTTATATTTACCAAATCGAGAAGTGATACAAATCGTAACAGTCATACAACTCCCATCCAGTCAATTCGTTGTGGTCAATCGACCCTGTTCTCTTTTGAATTGGAATGACAGTGCATTTTCAGTTACGAATGGATTTGTAAAACAAAATGATCATGCCCAGGATGATGAATTGTTCTATAATTGGCTCAGACCCGATTTATTTGATTGCCGCCCAGCTTATGCTGTTCGATCTTGACTATGTTACACCCAACAAATGAAATCTATGGTGGTTTTGGTCAATACTGTTACGCATGTTTCTTTTTGAGTCTGTCATAACAGCCTTCCCATATTTGATTACAACAGAATGAATCTTATGCATAATCTCTACAGCCTGCCTATCTTTACCATGGATTGAAACGACATGAAATTTATGCTACAACTGTAACATATATGTTGTGTTCAATGATATCGATTATAGTTATGTTATGGCATATTATATCTTGTATATGATTTTGTTCGATTATGGTTGTGGATTACGATTACATCGTATCTCATATCACTTGATTCACTGCTTAATTTCGTTTGATACGAAACAGGCCTGTCAAGGTTTGACCATGTTTTATGGTAACTAAAAACATAGCATTCTTTACTCTGTTTCGATTGCATTCATTTAGACATTGTTTAATGTGAATGATAATTTCATTTGAATTATTAGTAATTCGTTTTGAGGATTATTAAAAGATGATTCGATTTGATTTTATTTGATTGTATCTGGTCCTGTTTGCTATTCTTGACTAGCTACAGAATCGGATGATTCTGTAGCTAAGTCTGTGGAGTCAATTTTTTATTGTTTTCTTAATAAAATATCTTTCTAATTTGATCTTTGTGTTCTATTGCAGGTAAATTCGAATTGGCAATAGATATGATGAGCAGTTAGGGGATGTTTTACAGATTTCACTTGCATTTTACTTCCTTAGTTTAGGTGATTTTGGGATATCTCCCAGATTGTGTAAAACTATTTGAGATTATCCACAAGGAAGTTTTACCTTGTGAAGAGACCTATATATACTTATGATTTTTGTAATAATGTACATCCTTAGTTGTGGGAGAACAAGGATATGGAGTTATAATACAAACTGGAGCAGAATTGATGTTTTGTCATAGCTTTAGCTTCTCAACATATCAGAATTTTGTTTCATGTTTTGTATATCATTTTGTTTATGATTTATGATTACTTTAGCTATCTAAATCAAATGCAAATGATATAATTCTAATCATTTCCATCCATATCTTGTCTCTTCCAAATAGATAAAAGACATAACAATTGTTAATTCATTTTGTGAATGATAGTTTTACCTTCTTCATAAATTGAATTGTTATATATAAGTTCTCTGCATAATAGGTTTTCCTTATTGCAGGAGTTTATAATCATAAGATTGTTATGATTTTCTTTTATGTCTTGTTTGTCCTGTAAAACACTTCAAGAAGCAGCATAGCTAATCATTTACGAAAATATTAAGGACTAAACGGTGTGAGTTTCCCTCCTCCAACCAGCTTAAGGAGTCATCATACACAGGACAGACTTGGAGCGTTTCCAGGTCAATTAGCTTGTTGTTTACTGTTTTCATTAAGTAGTTTAATATAGATATAATATTAATTAGATTTATATTACATTGTTTAATTTCAGTAAATATATTAGATCGTTTAATTTCAGTATTTTTTTATTTCTTTTTCATAAAATATAAAAATCAAAAAGAGATTCTTGGCTGTCTTAAGGCAGCAATTACATGAATTTTGCAGGTTTTAATTAAATCTGTAGGTTGTTTATAATGTACATTTGTGAATAAGAAATATTATAACTAATAATTAGATAGCTGATTTGAATCATTATAATAGTAGTTAGTTGATTGTATATAATAGTTAGAATAGTTAGATTTAATTAAAATTAATAACTTGTTTTAATTAGATTAGTATATTAGTTAGTTAGTTTAGTTTGCTTTCTTAGTTTTATTTAGTTTAGTTTCTTTTATATAGTTTAATTTTGTTTATTAGTTTAGTTAGATTCAGATCAGTTTTCTCTTTGGTTTTCTTAGGAGACCTTAGAGCGGCCAACGGAGCCGTTAAACTCGTCAAGGTGGTCCATTCCAAACGGCTTGGGTTATTTAGACAACCCGGACCGGTTCCACTCTCCCAGTTGACGGACGGTCAATTTCGCCCGTCAACAGGGTCTGGCAACAAATTTTCTAGCATTTAGCGACAACATTTTTATGAGTATGGATAGCCATGCATATTCAATGATTCCCTTTTTTTTTCTTGTGGTAGCTGGACTTCATTCACAGTTTTTATCTAGAAAAATTTTGTTCATAGTATAAGAGTAGTGATTTATTCCCACAATTAAATGTTGGGTCAACATATTTTGTTCAATGTTATGATACCCATGGTAACAAACCCCCCCTTGATCGAATAGACAAAGATTATTTGCACAACAGTATCCCCGAATTTTTGGTTGACAACGAAATGAGGGCTGCGTTTGACAGTGTAGCTGGTTGGGTGGATTTATGCATCTTCTGTGATCTATATCCACACTATATATTTTACATATTGTATTCAAGCTCTGCATTGCATAGTCCTTGCGATACTTATTGTATTTCACACTCGACTGTATAACTTACCCTTTACATGCTTACACTATTTCCATTGCATCAGAGTTTAATTCTGCCTTTAAAATATTTAAATGACAACACTATATATTACCTAACCTAGAGATACAACGTTTTAATTCCGAGCTTCCTCACCTATCTTACAGATGATTTTGGACAGCTATTTATACCCTTTTACAACTAATTTCTTTTTTAAACTTTAATTCCTTTAAAGACAACTGATAGATCATCGAAATCTGGTGTCAGCGCCCCTTTAAGTTATGATCATAAGATAGCATTCTTAGACAACCTTTAATTAACAGCCTTTGAGTAGACAACCTTTAATTTGATTAGACAACTTTACTTCCTTTATAGACAATCTTTAAATTAAATTGGATTAGACTTGTCAAATTAGTTTTAGTATTGATTAAACTAGACTTGTCATTAGATTGAAATTAATGACTAAATTGTAGTGTAGACTTTCCGAATTTGATTTGTATTTAATGTTAATCAGATTGTAAGTTAATGACTAAATTGTAATGTAGACTCACCGAATTTGATTTGTATTTAATGTTAATCAGATTGTAAGTTAATGGCTAAATTGTAATGTAGACTCGCCGAATTTGATTTGTATTTAATGTTAATCAGATTCTAAGTTAATGACTAAATTGTAATGTAGACACGCCGAATTTGATTTGTATTTAATGTTAATCAGATTGTAAATTTATGACTAATTTGTAAATTTTGACTTGCCGAAATTGATTGTATTTAATGTTAAATTAGATTGTAAATTAAAGACCAATTTATAATTTAGACTTGCTAAATTTATATTGGTAATCAATGTTAAAACAAATTGTAATTATTGACTAGTTTAGACTTGATGAATGGTAGGGTTGTTGGCGAAGTCGTGTTTTATCTTGTGCTTCCTTTGAACGACATCATCTTGCGTCTTGTCGACTAGTTTCTTGGGGTGTGGGCATAGTATCCTTGTCAGTTGTTTTAGCTCCTAGTGCACTGGTTTTCTTGAGTCCTTGGTCTTGTTAGGTTATATTGTTCCAAGCTTATTGACACGTCTATCACCTAGGGACGACATGCTTCCTGATGAGGGGATCATGGCACACCCTATTAGATAGCGATGAATGATAACTTGGCCGGAGTTAGTGCCTTCCGTGTGAGTGTTGTTGAACGTTGTAAGTTTTCTTTTGGCACATGGGTTGAATGCCTTCATGTGTTTGGTTCGCACGCCTTGAGGTTCTAGTCATTGGTCGTCAAGGCCATTGTGTTAGAAGGGGGATGTTGTCCCTTAGCTTGTAGGCGTGGTCTTATTTGTGTCAAGCGAGTAGTCATTTCTCCTTGTTGTTTTATGCATGTTTCACCCAGTTTCTCTTGTGCCAGTGCGTGCAGTCATAGTCGTTTGTTGCCTGTTCAATGAGCAGGTGCTTTCTGTCAGATGTGTTGTTTAGTTGTAATCGTTGTTGTCATCCTGTTTAAAAAATAAATAAATAAAATTGCATTATCTGCTTCTCTTGTAGTTGTAACAATGGGGTCATTACACATGGTATCATAGCGGGTTCAACCCGCGACTTGGGATCACTACGGATTTTTTTGATATGATATTTTATTATAATTTTGCTAATTAAGTTGACTTGTATTCGTGCATGTAATCATGGTTAGATGAAACCACGGAGGCAGACGACGGGGTGCTAGGGGAGGAGGCACGTTGCCTCCAGCAACATCCACGCCTGAGGGGTCTAACCCCCAGGGAGACGAACAAGTTGTCAGGTAGGAGAAGATAGAGGTGGGTGATGTGGTTGGGCTGATGAGGTCTTTCCAATGGATGTCTGAGGCACTGATTAGCAGTTTGGATAGAGAAGAGGCTAGGGTGCCGACACCCCCTGAGGGTCCACCGTGCGCTTCGGTTGGTATGGGTAGCATTCACTGCAAAGTTGAGAAGGTCAAATTTCCTGAGTTCTTTGGTGCCCCGGATGATGCAGTCCCTGAGGCATGGTTGGAGAATATGGCGATGTGATTTGCACTTCATGATTATAGCTCCAACATGAAGGTTCGCATGGTGGTCTTTCAACTAAAGGGGAGTGCTCTTCTATGGTGGAAGACACTCCTGCCACAACTGAACATGGACTTTGAAGACGTTTCATGGGAACTGTTTGAGGAACGGTTCCAAGAGAGGTACCTATCAGAGGAATTAATTGAGCATCAAATCAACGAGTTCAACGCCTAACGACAGGGCAACCGTACGGTGCCCATTTTATGGAGCTTCTTCGGTATACTCCGCATCTTAATACTGAGAAACTTAAGGTCAATAGGTTCGTGTTCGGCTTTAATGGTAGTGTACATGAAAAGGTTAGGGTTCTGATGCCTCAGACCTTGCATGATGCCATCCAAAAGGCCCTCATAACAGAGGAGGATCTTTTTAGTGGGGGTTAGAGTAGGAATCCAGCGAGATCGGTAGGGCATGTGTCATCTGGTGCACAACAGCATCAGACACCAGCCAGGCATATGCTATGATATCACAGCTTCCATAGGGGATCCACTTTCACTACACCTCAACGACCAACGCCTCAACAATAGACTCCTTACCAAGGACCACCGCATTAGCAACAATGTTGACCGCAACCGCAACAGTTTAGGCCTATTCAGTAGAACATACCAGGATTCCGGGCCGGTGGGCCATCAACTTCTACTTCGAGTACCCAGAGTACTGGACCAAAGAAGGGGTGTTGGACGTGTGGGGAGCCACATTAGCAGTGCGATTGCCCAGTGGAGAAGACTAGAGCATCTGGATCAGCCGGAACCATTACTGTGGGAGATTTGGGCAAGGCCCATCAGATTCATTTAACATTGAATAACCACCAGGTAGAGCTCCAGTCGACTGTTCTTGAGACGTCAGGTACCTTCGTTGACCAGACCCTTAGTATTTTGATAGATCCCGGTGCTACCGAGAGTTTCATTTCTGGTGCAGCGCTAAAAAGGATTAAGGTAAAGGTAGTCGAACAAGATGAGTTTAGCTTCATAAAAATGGCTTCAGGAGCCAAACATAAGGTTGGAGGAAAGGTTATGGGATGTACCCTTAACCTGGGAGAGTTTTTCACCAGGGCCAACCTGTACGTCAAGATCTTAGGATCTTATGAACGTCATGATTGGTATGGACTGGTTGGAATCACATGAGGCGATACTCAACTGTAAGACGAAAAAATTGAGCTTGGTCGATGATGAGGGACAAAGAAACATGATTGCAGGATAGAACTAGGGAATTTCCCTGAGGTTCATCTCTTCCTTGCAACTACAGAAGAGCATGCACAAGGGATATAAGCTTTATGCGATCCTTGCGTTAAACGAGAAGGGAGTAGAAGAAGGTCTAGAACACTTTCCTGTGGTGAGAGACTTTGTGGAAATCTTCCCAGAGGAGTTATCTGGGATGCCACTAGAGAGGGAATTGGAGTTTACTATAGACCTAAAACTGAGGACTGAACCGATAACTAGAACGCCTTATCAGATGTCGACCCCAGAGTTACAGGAGTTGAGAATGCAACTGAAAGAGTTGCTGGACATGGGACTGATACATCCAAGTGTGTCACCGTGGGGTGCACCTTTTATCTTCATAAGAAATAAGGATGGGTCATGGAGGCTTTTCATTGACTACCGTCAATTGAAGAAGGCAACGATCAAGAATCAGTATCTGTTGCCGAGGATTGATGATATGTTCAATCAAATGAAGGGTGCGACGGTGTTCTCAAAGATCGATTTGCAATCAGGTTATCACTAGTTAAGGATCAAGGAGGATGATTTCCCTAAGACCGCCTTTAAGATGATGTTTGGGCATTAAGAGTTTACTATTTTACCATTTGGACTGATAAACGCCCAAGGGGTATTTATGAGTTTGATGAACGGGGTATTCCACGAGTACTTGGACAAGTTTGTCCAAGTATTCATAGATGATATTTTGATTTACTCTTGAATGATGGAGGAGCATGATGAGCACTTGTGCTTGGTAATACAGTGTCTACGAGAGCACAAATTATATGGGAATTTTTCCAAATGCTCATTTTATTAATCGATGATTCACTACTTAGGGCATGTCATCTTTGGCAAGGGTATCGCTGTGGATACAACAAAGGTCGAGGCTATTATGGAATGGCCTATGTCGATGGATGTACCAAAAGTGCGTAGCTTCATGGGTTTAGTAGGATACTATCGACAGTTTGTCGAGGGATTTTTGAAGATGGCAAATTCGATCACGAAATTGCAGAAGAAGAACAAGAAGTTTGTTTGGACCGAGAAATGCTTCCGTGCATACTAAAGGTCTGACATGGATGCATAATTCTTGGTATGCACTGACACATCCAAGGAAGGCTTAGGCAAAGTCTTGATGCAAGATGGTCGATTGATCACTTACATCTCGAGGAAACTGAGAAGGCATGAGGAGAACTATGCGATGCACGATTTGGAGTTGTTAGCCATTGTTTATGCCTTGAAGGTTTGGAGACACTACCTAGTTGGAAGAAAAAATGAACTAAAGACGAACCACTGTGGACTACAACACATATTTACGCAAAGCGACCTGAATGCGCAACAACAACATTGGTTGGAACTGCTTAGTGAGTACAATTTCGAGATTTATTACATAAAAGGAACAATGAACCGAGTGGCATATGCATTGAGTCGGAGACCACACATATTTTCGGTGTTGCCTCTTCAGACGAATCTACGTGAAAATATTCTAACTTTACAGTGCAACGATGACTGGTACAAATAGGTTGAGGATTTTATCAGACAAAACACAATGACGGTACCAAGATTTGAAGGATTTACCTTTGACGATGATGGATTATTAAGGTTTAAAAATCGGATTTATGTACCACCGAACGAAGAGTTGAGGAGTTTGATTCTAAATGAGGCTCACAGAGAAGTGTACATGGCCCACCCATGAGTCACGAAGATGAGGGAATACCTTAAACCTTATTCTTCTAGAAGGAAATGAATGTAGACATAGTCAACTATGTGGCCAGATGTCTAGAATGTCAACAGGTAAATGCTGAACATAGACATCTAGTAGGATTACTACAACCACATGCTATTCCAAAATTGTAATGGGAGGTCATTTCGATGGATTTCATTGTTGGATTGCCATTGACGGCAAGGAGACACGACTCAACTTTTGTGGTAGTCGACACTTTGATGAAGAGTGCTCATTTTATTCAGTGCATACGACATATTAGGCACCTGACATAGCTAGAGTTTTCATTAGTGAGATTGTGAGGCTGCATGGCGTGCCTAGGAAGATTATATTCGATCGAGGATCGATGTTTAATGGATGATTTTGGACTAGTTTCCAAGAGGCCTTGGGAACCCAATTTAACTTTAGTACTGCATATCACCCAGAGACTGATGGGTAGACCAAACGAATGAACCAGACCTTGGAAGACATGTTGCGCATGTATGTGATGGACCAACAAAAGCGTTGGGAAGAATTCTTTCCACTGGTAGAATTTGCTTACAACAAAAGTTACCAAAGCACCATTAAGATGGTGCCTTTCGAGTTCCTTTATTGGTGTCCATGTCAGATGCCTCTGAGTTGGGATCAGCTTGAGGATTGGGTCCTGGTGGGACCAGAAGCGATCCAAGAAATGGAAGAGAAAATGAAAACAATAAGACAAAGGATAAAAGAAATGCAGGATCAGTAGAAGAGTTATGCCGATGCGCATCGTGTCAACTGTAGTTACAAAGTTGGTGATCAAGTCTTCTTGCAGGTAAAACAACATAAGAGTTTGATCAAGTTTGGAAAGGGAGATAAAATCTCTCCTAGGTTCGTGGGACCTTTCGATATTGTCGAGAGGAAGGGGCTCATGGCCTATCGACTAGCCTTGCCTGATTCTTTGAGGCATATGCATGATGTTTTTCATGTATCTATTTTGAGACATTATATTAATGATCCTACACATGTTATTGACATGAGTTCCTTGCAGGTGTTAGACAAGGGGGCACTCACGGCTAAGCCGATCCGCATCCTGGATCATTGCATTCGAAAACTATGACGTCAAACAGTAGAACAAGTCAAGGTCCAGTGGGACAACTATAGTCTACACTCGATGACCTGGGAGGATGCATATGATATGTGCCAGCGGTTTCCATTTTTGTTTGATAGGTAGACTTATGACACTGTGATACACATTATTTCAACACTTATATACTTTGAAACTTCGAGATGAAGTTTAGACCAAGAGGGGGTGTATGTAACATCCCGTTATTGCACACACCGAGTAAACTTATTCTTTGAGGACACTTGCTTGCAAGTGATCCAGATTATTATACTATTGGACATTTGATTCTGATTATGAGGTGTTATGGATTGATGACATGTTATTTCGCTGTATTGACATAGACATGTGCTATTGACTCGATTTTCCCAAGTGTGCAGGATTTTGGACCTCGAGGATGCAGAGGCATCGATGAAACCCCTTGGACTCCAGACTGAGTCAGGGAGTGGACATGGGGGTTTGATTGTTGTATATATGACATTTGTGCATCTGATTAGATGATATGATTATGGATATTATTTCTGACATGATTTTTTGATGATGCAGGCTGACGATAGCTTTCCAACCATACTCACATGTGGAGTAGAGGGGTCACGCACAACTACTAGAGACGTTGAGGAGAGGTGTGGATAATAGCCCTGCCACAACCTACTAGCACTCTCGCCATGGCTCGAACTGTAGGTTAACGATTACCTAGTTCGAGAAGACCCACAATGCCATGAGGGCCAACTGCGACAATATCTCATGATGATTCTAAGGGGCGTGCAATAAAGCAGGGGCCTTATTCCTTAGAGGCCCTTAGTCTCCCACAAGATCACTTGGCAGAGTATTGACTCCATGGGTTTTTGATGTCTACCAAGTCAGTCAAGAGGCGAGTGGCACCCTTGGAGCACGTAGTGCGTTCTAAAGGGCACATCGTGCAAGAAAAATGAAAAGAGGCTAGTGGCACCCTTGGAGCACGTAGTGCATCCTGAAGGGCACGTCGTGCAGGGGAAACATAATGAGGTGAGTGGCACTCTTGGAGAACCTAGTGCATCCTGAAGGGCACACCATGTTGTTAAATAATAAATGAATAAACCTAGATGACATTAAAACGAATAACATGATAAGAAATATTTAAAAACAATTTTCCCTAATAAATGTCGCCTAGCCTCGA
>ML787734.1:54432-91416 GCA_009831015.1 Picea engelmannii
TTGGGGGATAAAATTTAAAAAGAGGGAAATAATTGTTTTGTTACATATGCTAATTAAAAATTTATTAATTAAAAAGGAAAAGGGGAAAAAGTTAATTTTCTACACTTGCCAATTTGAGTTTTAAATGAAAAGGGAAAGAGGGAAATTTAAAAGAATTAGGAAACTAGGAAAAAATGGGAAATATAAAAAGAAAAGGGAAACATAAGGAAAAAGCAGAAAGACTAACTTAGTAAGGTATCTAGCATTTAAGAATTTTCTGAATTAAACTCAACTAGTAAATTAGCAAGGGGGTAAGTCATTAAAATGTGTAAGGGAGAATAGGGAAACCTAGGAGTGATTTTAGGAATGCTTTTAGGTGGCTGAGGGAAATAGGGGTAATTAAGTAATGAAATTAATTTGTGGTGCAATGAAGGGGATGGGTGACAGATGTACGAGGAGGATTTTTATGAATTAAATTATTGAACAATAAATTAAATGGGATTTTGGGAAAATAAATGACTTAGAAACTCTATATAAAGGAGGGAGGATGATGATGATGGATCTCTTCGGTGATGCATAATGTTACGCTGCAGAAATTTAGACTTGAATGACTTAGCTTGTGGGAGTTGGGATACCCAGCTCAGTGAGGAGTGGTAGCTCGACCTTGCGAGGCAAGATGGGAGCTAGCTGTTCTCTGGTTCAGTGTGCGTGGCCCCTTTGTATCTCAGGGGGCTAAGGGGGAATAAGAGTATCCCTAGTGTTGGCTGGGAGGTATCGGTGAAGTCTCATCAGTTGACAAGCGGGATCTGCACGGAGCGCGCGGGACAACGAATCAGAGAGGACGACTTGGGATACAATACTCTTACTTAATTCTGCATGGTAGATTATTATTATACCTTATGCCTTCATTTTTGTATTTTTAATTGGGTAAAGAAAATGTTTGACTCAACATTTCAACCAAGAACTTAAATTTCCCCATAGCCTTAGGCTCGCTGCTTGACTTGATTCCCTTGGAATTCGCTCCCTACATGTTGTGACTGTCCTTTGATTTTGTTGATTGTTGTGATGAGTTGTGATTTTTACTTCGTCCTCATCCCTAGTTCGTCAGTCCATGCCTGAGTAGCTGGCCAGGAGCCGAATCGACGGTCGTCACTTCGGTGCACAACGACCTATAGATTCTAATGCCCCGCTCTTCTATTTGTGGATGATGAGCGAAGGATGTGTTTTCTCAGTTGTTTACCCCTTCTCATCTCTGTGTTGATATCCGCCTTGCCTCGGTCTCTTCATGTTATATCACCTCTGAGTCTTAATCATTCTCGGCAATCTGAAAACTATGTTTGGTATTTTCTACATTTCAACACCCTCAACCACGAAAATTTAACTCTGCGTTTTTATATATTGATGGATAACTTAACTCTGCGTTGTAATACCTTCCCTACAAACTTAACTCTATGTTTTGTTTCTGATGGAAATATTCTCTGCATGCGTTTTTTTATATACCTCTGCACTTTAATAGTTGAAGATGATTTGAGTCAGCGTTATGTCCTCTTGTTGACATTTATGTGTAAGCACAGTTTTAATGCTTTCCTAGTTGTATAATGTAGTTGACAGTCGTACTATGTAGTTTTCTTGTTGTTTTATACCATTACATAAGTAATGCCTTCATTCACTTATCCCAACATCGAATTTTTTTTTTGGGGGCGTTTTTTTACCCATTTATGGGCTGCTACAGAACCCGTTTTTTTTACTGCTGATACACTATTTCCATTGTATCAGAGTTTAATTCTACCTTTAAAATATTTAAATGACAACACTATATCTTACCTAACCTAGAGATACCACGTTTTAATTCCCAGCTTCCTCACCTATCTTACGAATGATTTTGGACAGCTATTTATACCCTTTTACAACTAATTTCTTTTTAAAATTTAATTCCTTTAAAGACAACTGATAGATCAATGAAATCTGGTGTCAATGCCCCTTTAAGTTATGATCATAAGATAGCATTCTTAGACAGCCTTTAATTAACAACCTTTGAGTAGACAACCTTTAATTTGATTAGACAACTTTACTTCCTTTATAGACAGTCTTTAAATTAAATTGGATTAGACTTGTCAAATTAGTTTTAGTATTGATTAAACTAGACATGTTAAATTAGTTTTAGTATTGATTAAACTAGACTTGTCATTAGATTGAAATTAATGACTAAATTTTAGTGTAGACTTGTCGAATTTGATTTGTATTTAATGTTAATCAAATTGTAAGTTAATGACTAAATTGTAATGTAGACTCGCCGAATTTGATTTGTATTTAATGTTAATCAGATTGTAAGTTGATGACTAAATTGTAATGTAGACTTGCCGAATTTGATTTGTATTTAATGTTAATGAGATTGTAAGTTAATGACTAAATTGTAATGTAGACTCGCCGAATTTGATTTGTATTTAATGTTAATCAGATTGTACATTTATGAATAATTTGTAAATTTTGACTTGCCGAAATTGATTATATTTAATGCTAAATTAGATTGTAAATTAAAGACTAATTTAGATTGGTAATCAATGTTAAAAAAAATTGTAATTATTGACTAGTTTAGACTTGATGAATGGTCGGGTTGTTGGCAAAGTCGTGTTTTAGGTTGTGGTTCCTTCGAACGACGTCATCTTGAGTCTTGTCGTTTGGTTGCTTGGGGTGCGGGCGTAGTATCCTTGTCAGTTGTTTCGGCTCCTAGTGCGTTGGTTTTCTTGAGTCCTTGGTCCCGTTAGGTTATATTGTGCCAAGGTTATTGACACGTCTATCTCCTGGGGATGGCATGATTCCTGATGAGGGGATCATGGCACACCCTATTGGACAAAGGTGAATGATAACTTGGCCGGATTCAGTGCCTTCAGTGTGAGTGTTGTTGAAAGTTGTAAGTTTGATTTTGGCGCACGGGTTGAATGCCTTCATGCGTTTGGTTCATGCGCCTTGAGGTTCTACTCATTGGTCATCAAGGCCGTTGTGTCGGGAGGGGGATGTTGTCCCTTAGCCTCTAGGCGTGGTCTTGTTTGCGTCGGGTGGGTAGTTGTTTCTCCTTGTAGTTTTACGCATGTTTCACCCAATTTCACTTGTGCCAGTGCATGGAGTCATAGTCGTTTACTGCCTGTTCAGCGGGCGGGTTCTCGCCCCCAGATGTGTTGTTTAGTTGTAATCATTATTGTCGTCTCGTTTAAAAATAAATAAATAAATGCACTATCTACTTCGCTTGTAGTCGTAACGATGGGGTCGTTACAGTTTTTGAAAATTTATGGATAGCTTTTATATATTCTCTTTACATTCTTATAACAACAGAAGATTAATATAGTTGCTTATTGTTATAAGTTTCCTTGTTGTCTTGCAAGAAAAGACATTCTCTGCTATTGATACACACACCAACAAATTTTGTTGATCAGTTTGGATGTCCTTGCAATAGACATTGAATGCAAGGTATGCACATTTTTCCAATATGTAAATGCTAGTAATAAGTGGTTCATATTTATATGCAGATATAAAAAAAAAAACGTGTGTTGAAGTTGTTTTTTTTCCTATAAGTCAAAATTTGTTGGAGAAAAATGAATCCAATTGAAACTCCAAGTAGAAAAGAAGGGAAAAAAAAAACATATTCCTAAAGAAGAGGATTTTATTAGATATAAAAAACATGACATTAATGATATTTTAGAAAAATATGACTTGTTTTGCTTGAACAACTTTGCATATACTCATGGAGATTGTTTGTTCGATTCTCTCCAAGTTCTACTACATAATAGATACACATCTGTGGAATTAAGACAAGGTACAATACAACATTTCAAAACATGTTTACAAAAAAAGAATACTGAAGCACTTGTATCTTATAAAATGAATTAAACGCAAATTCATTGATAGAAATGCATAATGTCAACAATCCAGAAATTTATTTGCAACGAATGTCGAAGTTTGCTTCGATTGTTCTACCACTAGAAGAAAGAGGCCTTTGGGGAGACATTTTTTCCATACATTGGTTGTCAAAATGGCTCAAAATACCAATATGAATTTTGTCAAAGACACGAATGAAGCCATACTTACATTTCAATTCAACTTTAAGCAACAACACATATGACATATTGTTTCATGATGGCAATCCTCTCGCTGGAAATTTTGAACCACTCTTGTGTAAAAGACAAATTGCCACCATCAATAGTCAGGGAGACAATGAAAGGCCTATAAAATATGAAAACATAGAACAACAATGGGCACAGATACAAAACAAGATATTGTCAAATGGATTTGAACAAGTGCATGAATTCAATAGTGCTTATGGTGAAAGTTCCTTTGAAACCATTTGTTATTTAACATGAGATGAATATGATGTACCTTTCTTGTGAAGGATAATGACATGAAATTTTTCAAACGCAATTATGCATAATGATTCTTTTTCAATCAGATGCATAAAACAATATATTGAAATTGATATACAACAAGGTCTCCCAAGAGTTGTACATTGGCAAGCATATATTGAGAATTTGGCATTGCCATATGAGAAAGGCAACATATAAGGTGAACATTTTACTTATGATTGGATTGCCTATATTTGGGACATAGAAATACACATATGGTCTGCCGAGACAACCACAATGTTAACTAGATTCCATTCAATGAGAGAAGCATCAAGGATATTTAATGTTATCCGATTTCGAACAAACAAAGGGCATTTTAATTTTGAGCCATTGTAAGAAATAATGGAGACAAATATTAACATCAATCCAATATCCTCTTAACAAAAAGGATACGGAGAAGAAAAGTATATCTCTTTAATGTCTAAAAAAGTTAATTAGGAACAATGTTGTGCCACAACAAGCAACAATGACATTTGGTCTAGAAGTAGCTAACATTGAAGAAAAAAATGAAAATGAAGATGTCATCAGTGATAAATTCGAACCATTGAAACAAGACAACAATAATAATAGCCTAAAAAGAATTTGACTCTCTCTTGGAAGCAAAGAACAGGAAGAAAAAACACTGTCGACACTAGCCGAGCAAGCATTCGAGATACATGTTGCTAACATGCCTATTTAGAATTGTTTGGTTTGTAACCCCACTTTAAAAAAAAAGATGTAGTAAAAAACAAACAAATATGTATATAGAAACTTGGCATTGAAACAAGAAAAACATAATTGAAAGAATTCACATATGACAATTTAGAAAATCACTATACTTGCATGCCTTGTCACAAGAGCTTGCAACGTGGTGAGATTCCAAAATTTTCATGTCCACGAAAGATTCAACAAAATAAGTGTATACACATAATGAAACAACTAAATGAATTAGAGGAAAGTCTAATAGCATTGAGATTGCCTTTCTTGCAAATTCGAGAGCTAGGTCATAAGTATAGAGGACAACAAATGGGATTAACTGGGGGGGTAATCAATGTGCCTATTGACACATCTCGAATTCAACATTATTTACCTCGTAACATAAAAGAAATTGACACAATTGCAGTGGCAATAAAGAAAAAAACTATGCTACAAAAGTGTTTATGATTTTGGTCGCATTCGTGTACACATGGTCATGAAGGCATTAAAGAGACTATCTAAAAGCATGTTGTATAAGATGGAGAAAGTTGTTGTAAATGAAAATTGGAAACAAATTTTTAACCAGTTGGTAGATGCAGATGCGAATGACACTGATAACGAAATGGACAATGACACCAATGAAAACACTGAAGAGCCAATAACAAAGACACTACTCCATGGATTCATAGATTCACACAATATATATGATCTTCAAAACAATCAAATAAACATTGCTCATGCAGAAGGTTACATGCCATTAGGAATTTTTCAAGATAGATATTCAGAGGGAATGAGCTTCCCTACACTTTTCTATGGAGAAAAATGACCAGAAAAAATCACAAAAAAATTTACTTATCAAATAATTTCTCAATGGGAGGTTTTGCACCAAGACCATGACTTTGCGTACCACATCAAAAATTTGTTTTACAAAGTAGTTTAGATTATTCTTAGACAAGTGCTCAATTGTATTTGGATTAGAATAAGAAAAGGACAATTGAAAGGAAGAAAACTAGTAGCAAAAGATGTTAAGTCAAAACCAAATTTGGATCGCATACTAAAATTAGACATCACCAGATTACCTTCTAGGTTTACATAGGAACCTTTATGCAATGATATGACAAATAGGACCACCGACGTTTTTTGTATCGTTTAGTAGTGCATAAAACATTGGAAACCATTAATCAATGCACTAAAACATATAAAAGAAAAGAACAAACCATCCATGAAAACGACATAGAAGAATTTGAAGTTGAAACCTTGATAAGAAATGATCCAGTAACTTATGTACGATACTACAAAAACAAAATAAATGCTTTGCGACAACTAATTTCTCATGATTACAAGTACTATGGTGAGTTGAAATACCATTTCTTTGTAATAGAGTTCCAAAATAGAGGAAGTCAACATGATCATGCATTGTTATGGATAAAGGATGCACTCATCTATGGAAGAAACACAAATGTTGAAATAGAAGACTTCGTAGATATATATTTGTCATGTGATTCAAGAATACTTGGAAATGATCTTAAAACAATTCAACATCTTCATCACATAATAACTTGTAGGAAAAAGAAAAACGCTCATTGTAGGTTCAGTTTCCCCATTCCTCTAATGAGAAAAACAAGAATACTCGAACCAATAGAATTTCATGATGATACAACAAAGAAAAATGAAAAATTAATGTTTGACACTCTAGAACATGCAAAATACAACGAGACATACACGTTCAATAATTTCTTACAGAGCTTGATTTTGTCAGACGAGGATTACATCAATGCAATTAAATGTAGTTTAAATTGAATGACCATTCTATTAGAAAGAAGACCGGTAGACATATGGACTAATAATTTCTCTCGGAATATTCCAAAAATTTGGAATGCAAACACAGATTCCCAATACGTACTTGAATCATATGCAATAGCTACATATTGTATCTATTCATGACGAAACTTGATAAAACAATGACAATGACGTTTAAGCATATACGGGAAGAATACAAAAAAAAATATCGATGTTGTACAAACAATAAGTAGGCTTGGAAAAACTTTGTTAAACTTGCAAAAAATGTCTTCACAACAAGCTGTATATATCATTTTGTCTCTACCCTTGAATACAAGTTCAAGGAAATGTATATTTATTAATACTTCACCCAAAGATCAGCAAGCATTTATTCTGAAAAAGCCAAAATATCTGCAACTAGAACTAGATAATTCAGAAGACATAATATGTGCATCAATCATTGATTGCTATTTGCAACGTCCTACAAATATTGAACATATATTCTTAGCAGAGTTTGCATCAAGCTATACAAAAAAGGGAAAGAAACGAAGACATAGTGATATGCCATATGTCATTAGCTATGTGAGATATAACGAACATAAATATGTTGAAAATTTCTATAGAGAACAGTTGATGCTATATTTTCCATATAGAGTTGATGAAAACATTTTTCAAAAGCAATATTCAACTTGGACGAATGCCTATATGAGCTTAAAAGAAACCATACAAAAAAATGAACAAAATTTCACATATAAAACAACTAAAGCATGGGGTAACCTTGATGATGCATCAAACATGCTTGAAGCTAGAGATTATCAAGTCTTTAATAGAGATGTAGTTAAAGAAAACCAATCAATCTCTATTAACATAGTCTCTAATGACAGTTAGCACTATGAAGCATATGATATCGATACTGACCTCCAACACTTTGAAAACATGAAAAAGATAAAAAAACAACGCTTGACTGACTTTACCATGTTGTACAAAAACCACATATATTAGAAAATACAACATTTTATAGCATGAGAAGACAATTGAACAAAGAACAAGCAACGATAGTGAAAGATATATTGACAAAAAAGAAAAAGGCCATGAATGAACCAATCCATTTGTTTTTGACAGGAGGCTCGGGGACTGGGAAAACATTTCTTGGGAAGGCAATTTTCCAATCCCTTGTGCACATGTACAAAAATAGATTGGAATATGACCCTCTTAAATTAAAAGGAATCATAACAATGTACACATGAAAAACAACATTTAATGCAGCGTCACATTGCACTCTGCATTTTTCATGCCCTTTAACAAATCATGATACCTACCCCTAAACAACGAAAAGTTGGATACATTGACAAAACACTATGAACAACTTTATGTTGTGCTAATTGACGAAGCATCTCTTGTTGGCTTAACATTCTTGTACCAAATTGATAAATGATTGTGAGAAATAAAACATACCCTGACAAAATATTTTGGAAATGTTGACATAATATTTTGTGGGGACTTGTATCAAGCACAACCTATCAAAGATTCTTTGATATTTGAAAAGCCAATGTTGAACAAGGAGAAATTATCATACACTTTTTGGAAAGAAAAAGTAAAATGCTATGAGTTGCACATGTCGATGCGTCAAAGAGACAAATATTTTATTGCAGTTTTGAATAAAATAAGATTGAATGAACAATCCAATGATGACATAGAATACATAAATAACCATTGTTATAGATCACCACCAATAGATCCTTTATTTCCATACTTATTTTACAAAAAGAAAGATGTGCAAATACATAATGAAAAAATGCTTTCACAAGTAGATGAAGAATTGTTAATTCTTGAGCATTTGATGAAGTTGAAAGTTGTCAAGGAAAATTCCCAACTTATGATAAAATGACTACCTTGCCATAAAAAATACTAGTAAAGAGAAATATCCTAGTTGAGATATATTCTAGAAACTACAACATAGAAGATAGACTTGTCAATGGTGTCAATGGAGAATTTAAGGGTTATTCAAAAGGAAAAAATGAAATGGATGTCATTTGGATAGATTTTGTTGATCCAGTTGTTGGAAAATCACAAAGATATAAGTTTCATGATTTCTATGAAAAAAATATTTCACCAATTTGGACACCAATATTTCGAATTGCAAAGCCATTTCCATGCCCTAGAGGAAAGAATCAAACTACAATACAAAAACAATTCCCAATGCAACTAGCTTATGCTAGAACAATACATAGAGCACATGGATTGACTTTAGATAAGCTTGCATTTGATCCAAGAAATATTAGAACACATGGATTAGTATACACAGTGTTGTCAAGAGTCAAAACCATGAATTCACTGTTTCTAATTCAAAAAATAACACAAGAAAACTTTTGTATCAACAGAAAAGTTACAACATAAATGAAACAGTTGTTAGAAAATCAATCATGGAAATTAGACTATGTACAAAGTTTGATCACATGTTTTGATAGACTTTCAATTGTAACTTTAAACACACATAGTCTACACGCACACCTTGATGTCATTCTACAAGATGAATACCTTATGAGCAATATGATCATTTGTTTGCAAGAGACACACACTAGTTGGCCACCAAACAAAAAGCAATTTTCCAAATTCAATTTTAATGCAACATACTATGTCCATGGTGTCCTTTCTTGTATAGAAAGAAACATAGACATAATCGCAACAAAAAACTTCTACAGTAACACAATTGAACTTGTCATATCTGAGGTGCATGTCCAATGACATGTTTGCGTACTGAACATATATGTTGCTCCATTCACATCTGCCTCAACAATCATTGAAACAATTTCAAAAGCTAAAGTACAAATGCTTTATAGTGATTGTATCTTGATAATAATTGGTGATTTCAATATTGACATTCATGCAACTAGTCAGAGAAGCAAAGAACTAGTAAATTACATGCATTCACAACATTTGGAAGAAATAACAAACAAATGTACTTCAAAATCAAAAACTCAAATTGACCACATTTGGACAAATTTGGATTCTAATGATTGTGAAGTCAATATATTAGATGCATATTGGACTGACCATGATGCAATATATTCTTTGTTAAGCCTAAATCAAATTTCTCATCAAAGACTTGGTTTCATTTCTATTCATATTTCAAAAATGCAAAAGCAATAAAATAAAATAAAATAATTTTAATGGTAGGTTTCTTGGCTCTTCTCATCTGTTCATTGCTTTTCCAAATTAAGAGGTTTCCTTTTATGAAACACTTGAGAAGTATCTAAAATGAATATTGACACTTATGCGTTGTTTGAAATTAATCAATATCTACATACTATGATAGTTGAAATATTGTTGTTATTATAAACTATATTTGAAATTAGTTATATTGACATGAACCATGAATGTTGATTTGGTTTCTAAATACTAGGTGAAATATTTTAGCTTGTACCTGATATTATTTTGATTGTCTAGACTAGTATGCCTTTTGATTTTTCCGAATTTTTTATTGTATTTGATCATTGTTTCCAAATGCAAGTTTGTCTTTCTTTATTCTAGATTCTTGTTATTCGTTTCTTTGAACTTGTTTGTAATTAAATTGTAAAATCATGTCAGAATTAGAGTGTATGAGTACTAGGGGATTTTTGTTGTATGAACACTAGGAGATTTTTTTTGTTGTAGCTTTAGATTCCATAGTCAAATTTAGTCAAATTTTGTTGACATAAGTTTTGTTGATTTTTTTTTTTGGGTCTAAGATTAACTAAAGTTTTCAAAAATTAAACATCTTTTTTATAACTTTCAAAATTTAAGTAATTTTTTTGTAATTGGTAGAAAATATTGACTTGACAATTTTCCCTTGCTATGCAAAAAAAAATGTTTTATTAAAAAAAAAGTTTTTTTTTCACCTTTCCTTAATTAAATTAATGAATATTAATTAGCATTCCTTCGAATTCAAAATGCAATAAACTTAGACAACAATGTAATGTTTGTTTTTTAAAAAAGTTGTTAGCTTTTTAAAATAGTTTTATTAGTTTTTAAAAATACTTTACTATAGTATTTAGCTTAAAACATGTAGAGCATTTGATCTTGATTCCTAGAAAATTTCCCTTTCCTCTCCCGAAACAAGTAAAAAATAACATTTGCTTAGTTCATTCATTGCAGCAACAAAATGACTTCCCGCAACGCAGATAGCCAGACAATTACAAATGATGATGACCAACCAACAAAGAGGTAGAATGCTTATCCCTTTACAATAGAAAAGGAAAAGGAAACTTGTATTACCTTTGCATATTACTTCATTACTGAAACAAGTAAAAAAATAACATTTGGTTAGTTCATTCATTGCAGCAACAAAATGACTTCCCGCAAGGCAAATAGCCAGACAATTACCAATGATGATGACCAACCAACAAATAGGTAGAATGCTTATCTCTTTGCAATAGAAAAGGAAAATGAAACTTGTATTACCTTTTCATATTGCTTCATTATAGAAAAATTGAATAATAGCTTAAATTTTGAACACAAAAAAAAATCCAAAAAAATGGATTTTGTTCACAGGCAAAGCAAAGATAACCTAATACCATCTTCCATATTTGACATATGCATGGGGAAGTCAACCAATGTTTTTGAAGGAGATGTTTTAGTTGTATATGGTCCTGCTTCCGTGAGAACATCCAAATCACCTCCAAAAGCCCAAGCTGTGCATGTCGATCTTGTTGACATTCATGGCCAGATTACAATCACCGTGAACATTAGTGACAATATTATATCACAGTTCTTGCCACATTTTTCTCCTATTAACAACATTCGAATTATAGGATTTGATATCATAAAAAAAAGAAAATATGAAAGAGGAGATGCTAGTCACTGCATTACATTGACTACAAACTCTATAGTTGAAAACATACCGTTAGTTTGTGCTCAATGGAGGCTCACTCCAGATACTACAGTCAATGCACTTTTGGATGCAAATGATGACTACTCAGTTGGTATTTTTGCAGCAATTGTTACAGGATGTCGTCAAAACAATCGTCAGTTTGAAATGTATGTGAAAGATGGTGAAACAACTCATGACGAGGCCACAATAAGCATTTCAATCTAAACATCCATTTTATTTAAATTACTAAGTTACATGTTGCATTTTCATTTTTTTTTCATATTTCATATTTGCATGTTTATTTGATCGTAAACATTTACGTTTCATCAATGTTTACTAGGTGCACTTGAATGACTAGTACAAACAAACATACTTTGAAATCCAACAACTTATAGCAAAAGGAAAAACATCTATGCTCCTCTTCAAAAATGTGTTTAGGAGTGGGCCAAAGGGATCCCGAAATATAAGAACATGCCTATCTAGTTTCCTTGAACCACTCAATGATGATTCTACAAAGTCTTGTTTACAAACTCTTGCAAAAACAACTGTTTAGGCAAGTTTTGTTGAAACAAACTTACTTTTACACTAACTTCTCTTGTTTCTTTACATTTGTGTAGTATACTAACAAAAAGTCTATGAGCAAAAAAAATTGCAGGTGAGTGGAGTACTCAATCCAAGTGATGTCTTCTTGCCTCCATTCAAACCATTCTGCAATGAATGTAAACAAATTGTTATAACAATGGATTTTCCAATAGATGACATGTTGTATTGCACAAAATGTGCTCACAAAACATTATATTCATATGAGCACGATCTACAATGTACAATGCACACAACCGATGACAAGATCAATTGCACTCTACCAAGGGAACTCCTCGAAATTTCATTCCCTAAACTCATTCAAATATCATTTGCACAATATAAACAAAACATTTCCGAAACTGTTTTCTTGCTATGGGGATTTTCCATCAATGGAAATTTTACAATTACAATGGATAACACTATTGTTGATGTCAAACAAATACGACATACTTGCATGTCTACATGTAAGTTCATTTACATTATATAATCATCAAAATATAAAAAATATTTTGTAATTTATTTTAGTTTTCTCCTTGCAAAAATTATTTCTAATTCTTTTTACTTTTGAATTTTGCATATATCACTTCACACTCTACACTCTGAAAGAAACATACTTGCATGTCTACATGTAAGTTCATTTACATTATATAATCATCAAAATATAAAAAATATTTTGTAATTTATTTTAGTTTTCTCCTTGCAAAAATTATTTCTAATTCTTTTTACTTTTGAATTTTGCATATATCACTTCACACTCTACACTCCGAAAGAAACAACATCTGTGGAGGAAAACAAGTTTTTGGAAAAAAAAATAACAAACATCATATAGCTTGTTTTTTGTGATCCATTGCAATAGTTAAACTACAATAGTTAAATTGATGGAAAATTATATATTGTCATCTTTTTAAATCATGTTGATTTTTAAATCAGAATTACATGTGTTTAAAGAAATTCTTACATATAAGATCGTTATATATATGAAGTTTATGTTATGTGCTTTAGTTTCTTGGCTACTATTTCATAAAATTTTATATTTCTCATGTAGAAAATTAAATAACTATTATCATCCAAATGAAGAGGTTCTTGAAACTATTTTTATTTTTTTCTTATCAATTTTGGGTAGAAAAATAAATAATGCACTTTAAATCAGAATGAGGAAACCTATTGTTTTCAAAGTTTTAATTTAATTAAATATTTTTAAATCAGAATGAGGAAACCTATTTTTTTCAAAGTTTTAGTTTAATTAAATATTTGTTGATGCACAACTCAATCTGTTGAGGCCATAAGATATTAGGGTATGTTGTGTCAAACAAACAATAAAGAGTAAACCATTATAACACTGAATTTCACAATACCAATTATAAAACTGAATTGCAAGAGGAAAAAAATGCTTTGAATGGTAATGATAGAACCAACATATAGGTTAGGGAATTCATAGAGATCCAATAAAAAAAAATAAGAGAGGATAAATGAACAAAAAATGGAAAATTCAATTACCCGTTGCAATTCCTTCTTAAATTTTTACAGAGCTCAAAGAGAAGATCCAATGTACAGAAACATAAGCATAATAAACAATGTTGTTTGGATTGGATTTTTGAGGAAGTTCAACCCCTGAAAACTTCGTTGCTGACTTGGATGAGATGTTAGCAGGATTTGAACCGTGTTGGGCTATGGGTCTCTTGTTGGTTGCAAAAGGGACTGAACATGTGGAAGTATCCTAGGCGGGTTCTTCAAAAAGATGTTGCAGACGATTTTCAATATTTAAACAAAATAATATACTAATTCTGCCTTATTATGCACAATGACGTAGCTATGACCCTACATTTAAGGAACAATCCACTAATGGAAAAAATGTTTAAAAGAACTATGATAAATAAAGCCTAAAAATAGAATTTCATATTCCAATTTACAAAATCATTATTGAATTATTTTGTGGCCATGTCCTTCAACATACTTGAAGATCATGAAGAGGGGTCTCTATCGTTGTCATGTAACTCAACCCGTTTTCAACCAGAAAAACCATGGCCAAACCCGACGTTATATGTACGTCCAAGTGACAATGCATCGACCAAGCTCATGTTCAAAGAAAGATAAAACAATCAATATGTTAGTATAGTTCCAAGTATGTAAGTTTAGGTGTTAATTGATTAATGGCTAATGTTGTTGGATTTTTTACTGATTCTGTACTAATAAATCTGATTTTGGATCCCTGGAAGGAGGAGTAATAATTTTTCTTTATAGATTTATGTGTATGTGAAACAATAGTTGCATGCACCTATCTTGTGGAAACTTCGAATAGCTTCTACAAATATAAAATCTCCTCCCTCCTCTTCTTGTATTCTCGTGACTACATACACATCCCACCCTCACTTTATCTCATGCTATATTCCTTTTTGATTCATTTGTTTTATGGTTGATTGAACCACATGCTAAGCACTCACATTAAATATTCATGAAGTCTAAAAATTGTAGGCATGCCCATTGTTCAACAAAAATAATGGACCCCATAAATACCCATAACTATAATACATAGATTTCATACTTTAGTACTCACATACACCTACCCACTATAGATATTGACTTGATGCGGCCTACTTTTGTGTCATGTCCATACATGACCCACCCAATGATGACATTTATATCTCTTTACCATCCTGTTATATAGGACCATCTTCCTTGAGTCCCCTTGCATTAGCTTAAAATATGGCCTCTCAGGGATGTCTAGTGCTTAGGTAACATCTTTAGCACCTTTCATCTCCTATCCTTTTCCCTTGTTTGTAGATTTGGTTCACATTAACCCTTTGGGCTACTCATTTGGGGTACTTCCTTAATCTATGGGTCCAGTTTGGGGTGCAAGCCCATGATTGGATCCATAGCTACTTGGGATACGTAATATGGGTCCATAATGACCCAAATCCATATGGGTTTTCTATTTACAGAGCTAAATGAGTCAAATATTCATAAACATTTCCTAGCCTCAAGGTACTAAGTGGATCATAATTTTATTGGCTATATCATGATCATGTATCATAGCTCATGGAACAATAGCCTATATTTAGAGAAAATCCCATGATATGGTCTCAGACACTCGCAATATGAGGTCAAACTGTGTGGCTTGACTTTTTCATACAAATCACTCTCTCCCATGATTATATAATGTTCATCTACACCTTGAAGTCATTCCCTTGCTTATTTATACCATTCCATTCCTCTTTATAAAGTATCTTCTCTCGTTCTTAAACTCTCTTGGAATATTCTATATTTTACACCCTATCTTGTAGGCACACACTTGAATTCGTGACAAGTTTTGATCTAACTTCCTAATTCATTTACGAGGCTCTTAGGTTGCTTGTAAGTTTGTCTTCTATAACACCTCAACAAGGATCTCTTGATGTTAGTTTGGCTCCAGCCTTTTGTCATTTCATCCTATGGCATCTTCAAAGGCTTAGTCGTCTTGTATCTTGGACAATCCAACCTTGCAATCTCAAGGGAAGTTCTATCACAACTAGGACAAGGGAGGTATCAAACCCTTTTGATAACACTTTGGGTCACCATTCACTATTTCATTGCTATATAATTTAGGTGGTAGATCCAATGTTATTATTGCATTGTATTAGAGATATAAGTCTATTTTGCGAGGAGATTAAGCCACATGTGGAGGTATGTTCAAGGGTGGAACACTCTCTTAGAGGCATGTACCAACTCTCATCTTCACCCCAAGAAGCTGCAATTCCTACAATAATGCTCAATTGGTGAGTTCTTTCCATTCCTTCTCTTTCATTTAACACTTAGTTTAAATAACTTACTAAAGTATATTTGGGAATAAACCTTAGATTAGCTTCATTTCCTTTGTTAATTTGTTATTAACTTCTTGTTGTAAACTATAATAAATTTCCCTTCTTCTTTTTTTCTTTCGTAAAGCATTTCTCAAGGAAACCCACTGGGTACTTCCCCTTATTTCGAGGATAATACCCAGGATAAACTAGAACTTCAAGGCTCAAGGCCAAGTAAACAATTAATAATTAGCTCACAACAAGAGCAAGCATGTTACAATGTGATATTTAAATCTAGATGGAGGAGGATCACAACTTTCCCCTCAACCACTTAAATTACACCCAATTGACAAATCCTAATTAACTTACTTAAAAACCTAATTAATATAATGACTTTCTAACTCTCTTCTATTTTCTTCCTCTCTTCCTCTCCATCTATATTTTTCTTTTTTCTAATTGTAAAAATAATAATGACTCCACTCTCTCCTTAATAGCATGGATTCAACTCTCCACTAAAATAATGCCAATGTGATGGCATTAGATACCAATTCTTATATATTATTCAATTCATGAACCAAACATTGTAATATGCAAATAAAGAAAATAATCCACACGTATTGAATCATGGACTATCTTATGAGCTAGGCCATAATCAAGAGGTAATTGGAAATTACATCGTAATCATTTTGATAACATGTTATATCTCATGGCATAAAGACACAAATCACTTTAGTGTAGAAGTGGCCCTCGGTTCCTTGCGATGCATGGATGAAGTTTCCAATAAAGATAAAGCAAAGCAATGGCTCAAAGTAGAATAATATAAAGCCAAAGGAGAGAATTCAATAAAATTAGAGTTAATAAGGATATAAAAATTTGTTGACTTAGTTATAAGGTGGTAAGGTGGCAGGTCTTGTATTTTCTTTATCAAGGTTCAAATTTTTGATGAGAGTTTGATTTATTGTGATAAGGTTAAAAGGGTAGATATTCATGAGATAAAGGTTTTCAGGGTTTTTTTGGGACATCTTGGCCCTTGCTAAGTCATAAGTTTCTTGCTAGGTGTTGGTTTGTGGGTTGTTAGCACTGACCTAGAGGTTATAGCAATAAGCAACCAGATTTGAACTTAGACCTTGCTAAGGTAATCTCAACCAATTATCAATTCATTTAAATATTTAAAATAAAATAATACAATTTGAGAATACATTCTCTCATGTAAGGACATTTGGTCACAACGTGTAAGGACATTTAGTCACTTAAATGATGAGATAATTGATACCTCACGTGCTCTAGTTTGATAGCTTTGTTCCCACCTTTTAAATGTTTATGAGATTGGTGTCTTGATGATCAACTTAGATGTTTAAGATGGATTATCTGGATTCAAATAAGTATAAAGATGAGAAAGTAGAATATGTGTTTCCTTCTTGAAGGTCACATATAGCTATCCAAAAGGAATTAGAGTGTGTACACCTCCATAAACTTTAACAGTCAAATCGCTGCATGGAAAGATCCTTTGTCCCACAAACAAAAAGATCTCATACACCAATTGATATATGACTTGGCTGTGACCTAAAAAAATAAATAATATAATTAATGTATAAATTGTTTATATAATTTTTTGAAATGATGTTCTAACGTGTTGGTTTTCAAAGTGTTAATGGCAAACTATTAACATAGTATTTTATAGTTTTTCTCAAATACATGTAATATGTAATACATATTACATGTAATATGTAATACATATTACATGTAATATGTATTACATATTACATGTAATATGTATTACATATTACATGTAATTGGATTTCTAATTGATTCAATCCAAAGCCAATTACGGCTGTTATATAATGTACCATTACCTATTTTTAGGTAGAATAGAGATTGTTATGAATTTTTTGTGAGGAAATAAAATTGTGTGCCTAGAATTGAACAATATGTCAACAAATGCATGAATTGTGTTTCCATAAGAAAATTGTGGGAAAGAAAATGAATGGGATACGTGTCTATGCATAAATTGTGAATATGACTAACATGTACATAATGTGTATGCAATGAAGTTATTATATTAAACAAACGAAAGTATTGGATGCATAGCTATATTCATAATATATAAGCAAATGTAATTTATGGGAAATATGTTTACAAAATGAATAATCAACAATGTTGACTTAAATGACAAAAACATTCATTTATATTCGACTTCATAATATATCAATTTTATGACTAATGTATTAGGGTTTTGTCTTGTCGATAAATTATTTTGAATATTTATATAATATGGTTGATGTATTTTTTTAATGAAAAAAATGATTAATGTATTTTTATAACGATGGTGTGTTTTTATAATAATGGTGTAGTTTTATATTTTTGTTCTAATGTCAATTATGTAAATTAAACATGTTAAATTTATTCATTTACTTTTTAGTTTTCTAATTCAAAGTTTGGTATGTGTGGGAAATTGAAATTATGTAAGGGTGACATGAGCATGGGGAGTCTACAACATGATCCCAAAGGAATCTCAATAACTTCTTATGTTTGGGGTTTAGGTAATGTTTCAAACAACTTAGCTAAAGCATATGCTCTACTATGTGGTCTATATATGGATAAGGAAGAAAATATCATAGCTCTTTCAATTTTCGGAGACTTAATGGTCATCATTAAAGCAATGATTGGTAAATACACTCCTGAAGTATCAAAACTAGAAAATATCATCTCTAGAATCAAATAGGAAGTTAAATTATTTGCTAATGTTTCCTTCTTCCATATAAAGAGGGATCTAAACAAGGAGGTAGATCAATGGTATAAAAAAGCAACTGATATTATCATTAGCACTTTGATTAAAAACGGGGTTTATGACTTCATGATTATACCCTAAATTTTGGTCTAAGTGGGTTTCAAGGTTCATTAAATTTGAAATTATTCAACATGTGTACTTGAGTTGACCAAGCCTTGGGAAAGGCAACTTGAGGATGCATTTCTATCATCCTTCCATGTGAATTTTGTTAGCACTAGAAGTCACCCTCCGATTTTAGAGAGGGAAAGCCTAGTACCCATCAGAGTTTTATGTCACAGGTTGGTTTTAAAGAGGTCAAATGGGCGCAGACTCAAGATGATATCGTTTTAACTCAGAAAACTGGACTAGTATGAACATGCAGGAGAGGTCTTGATTAACTTCAGTCAGTAAGTTGGAGTAAGGGTGAATAGAGGGAAGACTTTGGTTGGGAGAGTGTGGAGGTCTGTCGTAGACATCATGTCATCAAGCAGCCTAAGGAGGAAAAACTTCAAATACAAGATCCTCTTGGATTCAAAACTTCAGGAAACTAAAAGAACGTAAATAACAACACTGCAATCAAAGATACATTACAATACAATAAAAACAATCCATGTGAATCCTTCAATCATGGATGCTTCAGTATCAGAGGCAAATATGATGAAAAAGAAGTTGACTTTCATTAAACAAGAAGTATCGAATCCAAATACATAACCAGAGAACCAGAAGCTTCATCAAAAGTTTACAATACGGGAGCATTGCTCAACCATCGACCATAACAAAATACTAAAACTGCCTATATATACTAAAAAATGATGCAACCACCGGGAGCGTGATCAGACCTCCGCATTTACAGATTTCATTCGGTGCCTTCTCTGTTAGACTGTGCATGCCTTCTCATGTCAGACGCGAGCTTGCCTCAATTATGTGTTTTGCAAGAAAATCCATCCAAAAGGAAGCTATGGATTGCCAATCTGCACCCACGACCGTCTTTAGTCTGTTTTCCATTTATGGGGTGAGGAGTTTCAACCACCTCCCCCATTTCCATTAACTATCTTCATCGAGATCGGGATGAGGCTTGACACCCATGAATGTTCCAGGTGGTGCCCATGACTTTTTCGAGTCAATCCCGACACCTCGATGCCATGCAAATCTTCTTTTGTGACCAATACATGCGTTGTAGGTGCTAAGCTTCTTTGTGGACCTGCCCTTCACTGATATGACCTCTGGCTGTGACCAAGCACTTACCCAAAAGGTGTTTCGTGAATTCATGTTTTGGGTGCTACGTTGTGAGCCACTCTCGACTCTCCTGATTTCTGAACACGCGAACTGGATCTTAGAGAGTGCCATCTCCCTTCTTATGGACCCCTCTGATATGACCACTACTACGAACTAGGTCTTATCTTCAAGGCGCTTCGAGATTTTCGCTTTAGGGGATTTTGAAAGATAGCTCCCTTCAAAACTTCTGATTCGCGAAACTGCGAATCCGTTGATCTGATGCCACATGCACTTATGAATGAACGGTCCAGATCTGTTTCGAGCTTTCGACCATTGGGGATTTGGTGCCTTCCTCACTTCGAAATTCCCGAAATGGATTTCTCTACAGTTCAGATCTGGCGCCACATGTCCCTCTGGATTGGATGGCTTATGCTAATTTCGGGTTTCGGGACTTCGGACCTTTGACGATAAACTTTAACATTATTTCGAAATCCCGATTCCCTTGATAATTTTCCACCATTGATCTCTCCCAATGAGATCTACAACCCGGATTTAATCTTTGCTCGACCATTGATTTTAGGCCTGGAATGAGTCGCTCTGAGTGTTGTGCTTTGCGCTCATGGCTGCAGCCTGCGGCCCTTGACAACTTTATGTTATAAAAAATTCAATCATGGTTTGTGGAAATTGAATGCCACCCTATGCACTGGTACACTGAAGGTGGGACAATGGCAGAGCAAAGGGCTAAGTGCTCAGAAATTTCAAGTTGACTGTTAACACTTGGTAAATTAGTAAGTAGCCTTGTTTAATTTTTATTTATTTATGTCTTCTATGGTTTGGTCTCTTTTCTCCATCAACCTCCAGTTCTAGTGAGAAGTAGAATGTTTCAAGCTCTCTTAGTCTTGACTCTATGATATGCTCTATCTATGGGACATCAAAATTTGGAGATTTTAAGACATTTGGGTGGTAGAATTTTTGAGTAGGAGCTTTAATCATTTCTAGGGATCATGTGCTACAAATTGTTGTTATCTTGGGAGCTCATTAGAACAAGGCAAATTATGGTTGTATATATCTCATTAGAACCCAAGTTGGTCCAAATTATAATACCCAAAATACATACATTGAAGTTGTCTCTATTCATTTAGAAATTCATTGTTTCTTGGTAATTGTGGGTAAAGTCAAAAGTTTTTCAGGTATATGTTTCCCTGTGAATGTCTACTCTCTTCGAGACAAGGGAATTTATGAATGTAGTCATCTCCTAAAATTATGGGTTGGTCATTATTTAGTTTCACTGTATATAATCTTTGAAGTTTCCTCTACTTAGATAGAATTTCGTGATCTCCGGGTAATTGTGGACAAAGACTAGAGTTCTTTGGACTTATGTTATAGAGTGAATACTTGGTGCCTTGTTTGTGGAATCGATGTTTCTCTTCCTTTTTTGTGTCAGGCTCTTCAAGAATTAATTATGTTCTTCATGCATGGTCTTTATGTCATTGGAACTTCAAATTTGAAATTCAAGCAACCTGTCATCATTGGTGATTTTAGACCTATTGGTGTAAGCTGACAATTTAACATTTTATGCAGGTATCCTCTACATGTTTCTTATGTTGAATCTAAGCCAATTGGATGTTGGAATTCGAGGGAGGGGCTGCCGCCTCGTTTCAAGGATTTTTTTGTTGGGCTAAGTAAGAGAACTGTTCTCTTCAGGCCACCCCCTCATTTCAAGAATTTTCTTGCTGGTCTAAGTAAGATAACTATTCTCTTCAAGCCACCCCCTTGTTTCAAGGATTTTCTTGTTGGTCTAAGTAAGTGAATTATTCTCTTTGAGCCACCTCCATTTTTCAAATATTTTCTTCTTGATCTAAGTAAGAGAACTATTCTCTTATGCTAGTATCCTATTCATTTATGTCACGTAGGTCTTGTTATTATGGATAACGCAAATCCTCGGGAGATTTGTAGAGTCATGTGTCTCCATGAGGACCTTACTCATGCCAACTGAAGTACTCTACTCACACTCTCTTCCAAAATCACAAATATTGAGCAGGCCCACACTACTCAGTCTACTAACATCACGAATATCCTAGTGCAACAAAAGCAAATACTTGATTCCCTTGAAGCAAATTGCCATAGGCTGCGAGACTTCACACTCATCCAACACATGGATGCATTGACAATGGCTTCCAACAATAGAGAATTAGAGAAGCCCTACTAGATTTTGCTAAAGGACAATGAAACAATCCACCAGTTGATAGATCCCATATAAATTGAAGGACAAAGCTCCCCTCAATATATTGAGGGGCAAGAAGACATGGACAATGTTCTTGTTTGTCACTAAACTTATGTATTTTTGAGTTATTTGTATCTCAAGAATATATGTTAAGCATGCCACATGTAGGCCCACCAAAAACTTTTATTTTGTAGTATGTTGGAAGATTTTTGATTTATTCATAGCGAACTATCTTATCTTGCTAAGGATATCAAGAGTTATCTCTATGTAACTTACTTCTTGCTTTGGTTGCAGTGTTTTGAATTAATACAAATTCTTNAACTATGTATCTTTTGGATATTGCCTCCCTTGATCAATGGAGGGCGACTAGAAATATATAAAATAAAAGAAACTAGTTACATAACTAGTGGAAAGGGACAAGAAAGATATAAAGTAAAAGAAACTAGTTACACAACTTATTGTAGCTCAATACTTTTGACTCCACTATGGTGTTTGAAGCACCTATGTGGTTTGATGGGTGGATGCCCCCTATGCTTACATAAATTACAAGCTCCCTCATTCATAGATCAATCTTAATTCTCTTCTCTTTTGTATATTGTTTTTTCAGTTATTGCATGTTCCTTTTGGTCATGCAATGTAGCAAGTTGTTTAGATTTCATTTTTACAACTTTCTTTTACTTTTGAATTAACATACACAAATTGACACATAAGTGGTTAATGTTATTGGAGAAATTGATATTAATTTTTTTATGTTTCGTGATGTGTTGTTAAGTTAGTTGTGTAGAAACTTATTTTGCTATACAACACATTGAAAATAAAGATTTATTTTATGACTAAACTTATTATTGTTAACCAAATTCTTATATGCAAATAAAAAAGGTAAGTATATCATGTGCGATATCATATTTGAAACCCAACCAACATGTTGGAAGACTTAGGAGGTCTCTCCATTTTTACAAGGTGGTGCTCTCGAATGTTAACTCAACTATTGAAAAATACGTAGATTATAGTTAATGTGAATTGCCCAAATCCATACATGGTTTTTGCATTATGTCCTTTCAAAATTAAAATGAAATCACGTAAAATAAAGGGAAAATGAAAAAATAAAAATAAAACTAAATCAATGCTAAGTTACTCTCATAAAGAGTGAGAGGGGCAACTCACTTAATGAAGGGAAAGGAGAATGAGAGCGAAACATAAAATATAAGAAATGTAGAAAGAGAGATAATTAGAGAATCCCCACACACATTTACCCGAGCTTCCGGAAAAAAACACTTCATTAATATAGGAAGAGGTGAAGAATTAGCACATGTTGAAGTAGCAAATGAATACATGATAGATTCAAAAGCCACTGGCTCAACCACACATCCTACAATAGATAAAAAAGTTTTATAAGAACTCCTTGTTATTGATTATATGCCAAAATTTCCTAACCTCCAAGATTTGCAACATCTCAAGATGAACAAGAAGAAATATATGAGAGAAGATTGAGTACAATGAGATGGCTTAATTGTTTCCACCATGATATGACCACTTCCAAAGTGAAATAAGAATAATAAAACAATTATCATACTAAAAGTACAAAATACTAACAACATATAGCAACAACCTTGAAATCCCAACCTTGGTATGTTATAGATCGTCTTCATCATCTAAGAAATGATAACAAATAGGTAGCTTGGTCTTGTTGCCCAAGGAGAAATAAAATCTAGAAAGAAGAATATATTAAAACTTAATAGCATAGAGAGAAAGCAGGGAAAAGGGGAGTTAGACGAAGAGCCTCCAACAACATATGTGACTCTATGAAATGGAATCCTTACCTCAACATAAACATCACCATCTTGTTTATATATGCCTAAGGGAATTTTGTTCAATACTTAAATGTTTGTTGGGATCTCTATCATGTGTACGTTTTGTCGAGTATATCATATCTTATGTAGTTGGTAGTAAGAGATGTATTGTTATTTTATGTTTCTCAAAGCCTTTCTTCTCATTACCATTTCCCTTTTCGAAAAGGGTTGTCTCAAGTTCTCAAGGATTAAGAATAAAAGTAACCACTTTTCAAAAAGGGAAATGGTAATGAGTCAAAGGGCTTCGAGAAATAGAAAACAAGGGTCACATGGCAACATAGTCCATGTTGAGTTAGTTGGGAAATATATGTAGAACAATGAAACTTAATATAACTAAATGCATATGTAACTTATAGTCTTTTGACAAAAGATAATACATATAATAAATAAGAATAACATTATTGTTTATGCAAATTGGACAATGATAAGAATAAAGGGAAAACAAGTAAAAACATTTAACATTAAACTTTGTAAAAAATAATCAAAACAATAAAGCGGTCAATTTGGAGTAAAACTTAGTACATAAGTGAAATGTTCAATGGGGAGGTTAGCATATGTCGGAAGCAATGCAAATTGTTTGCAAGTAAAAAGATTTAGGATAAAAATTTGTAAGAATAAGCAAAAAGATAAAGTGTTCAACTTGGAGTAAAACCTAGTAAGTTAGCATACGTGGGAAGCAATGTAAATAGGTGAACTGTTCAAACTTAGTAAGTTAGAATATGTGGGAAGCAATTTAAATAGATGAATTGTTCAATGGGTAGGTTAGGATGTAGTGGACGCAATGTAAATGCTTTGGAAGTTAGAATGGGAAACAACCATCCAAAGAGTGCACATGTTAGAATTGCAGGAAGCTAAGTGGGCAAAGTTCTTCGCACAGGAGATGACATTTAACTTGTCAGAGAAGTAATGTAAGTGTGTGAAGGCTAGGATATGTGGGAACCAGTGAAAAGTGTTCGTATGTTAGAATTGCAAGAAGCAAACTGGGTAGGGTTCTCCGCACAAGAGATGACATTTGTGTAGAACCTTAGAGATGAGTAAGAATAGAATTTTTTCCATGTCAATGTTCCTGAACTTTATATGACCAAGTATAAATTCTGAAACTATCACACATATATTGTTTATAAATTAAAATTTGTTTTACATACTTAAAATTTATAAGTTATGCAATTTATTGTACAAAAGATATTACCCTTGTTTTTCTATATATATATAAAAGTATTTAATTTTACAATTAAATCTTTTACATTTTAGGTTGTATATGGCGTAGAACTGGACGCGAAGTAGTGATCACAAAATTCATAGATAAGTTTGAAATATAGGTTAAGTTTAATATGATAAATAGTCTGTGGAGGCTAGGATGGGCTAGAAGCAATGAAAAATGTGTGCAAGTTAGGATGTGCAGGAAATAATGCAAAGTGTGCATAGGTTAGGATTTGCAGGAAGAAAATGGGGTAGAGCTCCCCACACAACATATGTTCCTTTTGAACAAGGTTGAAATTCATAACATATCAAAAACTGGTTAATGGTATCATTTGTTCTTTAAGCAAAGCTCATAAAAGACAATGTACATAGCACTGAGGAAATGAAAGGCACTGCAAAAGTAGATAAATTATGAAACTTACAGCTTAATAGAAAAAATGTTTTTTTAAAGGAGAAGAATGGAAAAGAAGACAATGCACATGGATGTGTTGGTGTACTAGACAATGTTCAATTAATATTGTTGATCTCCAAGGGTGTTTAAATCTTGAAAAGACGATGAGCAAGATAAATCCTCCTGCTTTTTTTTAAGCAATTAAATGGACCAGGATAAATTTTCATTGTACACAGAATTAAAACAAAACCTGAGAATGGAGCAGGTTTCTTAAGTAAACAATCACAAGGAAAGAAAGGCTTGGGAAAGGACCAAGCTATATTCTATTTAGTATTCGATATACAATACAAAAGTCACAAATAATAGCATATAAGTCAAAACATAATTTGGTAGAATGAAAGTAAATCATGACAAATGCAGAGAACTTAACATGATATTTCATTGAAAAATCATTAAGAGTGACCATAGACTTGAAAATTCAGATTGAGATTGGAAATCTGGAAAATCACTAGCCATATATGCCAAATGACTTATTCAACAATGTCAAAAAATATACAATTGTCTTTTAAATAATCCACGTTCTATTGATTTGTATTTAAGTGGTTGACTATGCATTTGAAAAATTATACTAAGATCATAACTTATTTATGTCAAGATGTGAGACCAAGATGAGGGCAACAAAAGTTTGGGTAAGAAATGATACAAAAAGTAAATGTTTGGATTAAGTCTTTGTGTTGTGTGGAAGTGAATGTGTGCAGAGAAAAAAGACTATCACGAAGTTGTCAAAGCTTTGTGCATAAAAGCCACTAAGCTTGGCACATAAAAGCCAGTAAAAATGACTTTGTACAGGCTAGGATATGCAAAAAGAAAATCAATTAAAGTTGTCCGCACAAGACATCACATTTAGCATATAGCTATGTATAAATAAGTTAGTATATTCTATATAAATTAATAGATAGAATTAGTATTATATAATATTTTTGGCAATATTGATATAAAACATTAATAATATATAATATTTTTGAAATTTTAAAATTTAATAGAACTAATTTAAAAAAATCTTAAGATATAATTGATTTAAAAATTCAATATCTACATTTAACAAGTAAAAACATCTAGCATAGAACTTGGTAAAAGGAAGTATACGGAAGTGAATATTGAGATGAAGCCATGTAACATGTGCAGACATTGGGATGTGGCAAAACCAATGTAAAGTGTGTGGATGTTAGGATGTGCGGGAAACAATGTAAAGTGTGCACAGGTTATGTTTTGCGGAAATAAAATAGGGTAGAGTTCCTTGCACAACATATGTTCCTTCTGCACAATGTTGAAATTGAGAATATGATATCACAAACTGGTTACTAGTATGCTTGCTTCTTTAAGCACAACACAAAGAAGACCATCTGCAGAGGACTGAAGATATGAAAGACAGTGGAAAATAAGAGGAATTCTGAAACTTTGAACTTAAAAGGAAAAATTCTTTTGTAAATGGGAAGAATGGAAAATAAGACAATGTACATGGAAAGGGTTGATCTACTGGACAATGTTCAATGAGTATTGATAGTGTTCAACCAGTCTTGAAAAGAAGCTGAGCATGATAAATCCTACTGCATTTTTAAAAACAATTAAATGGAGGATAAATTATCATCATACTCAGAATTAAAACAAATCCTAACAATGGAGGAGGTTTCTTAAGTAAACATTCACAAGGAAAGAAAGGCATGAGAAAGGACCAAACATTATTCTATTGAGTTTTTGCAATACGATACAAAATTTACAAATCATAACATAAAGGTCAAAATATCATTTCACGGAATGAAAGTGAATGGCCACATATGCACAAAACATGATATTTCATTGAAAAATCATAACGAGTGAACACAAACTTGAAAATTCTATTTGAAACTCAAATTCTTGAAAATCACTAGCCATGTATGCCAAAACAATTCTTCGGCAAGGTAAAAAGATATACAATTGTCTTTTCAATAATCTCTGTAAATGCCAAAACAGTTCTTCGACAAGCTCAAAAAATATCCAATTGTCGTTTAAATAATGTCTATAAAAAGTAAAGGCATTTGTCCAAACGAACTGGGATTGGGGCTCCCATGGACCATAAAATAGAAGAAAGACCTAGAACAAATAAAGAAAGATAGTTAGAAATAGGTGTTAGATTTTGAAAAAACATAGAACAAGTAATTCAGAGGTATTACCAAGTGAGAAAAGAAAAGAAGAGCAAAAGAAGATGTAATGGTTGCTTGAGTACATACCAAGAAGGAAATGTTATGTTCCTCTAGTTTGTTTGTTGTTGGTATGTATCTACCTTTATAAGAGTTGTTGCTTTGGACTTATGTTGAACTGTCTGTGGTGGTTAGTTTGGGTTAACAATCTGTTCCAAGGCGTTCTTAACCCAGTGATCAATATAGTCCTTGAATTGTGGGATGGTGATTTATTGCTTAACTCGAAGCATAGAAATCTCCTCCTCTACTTCTTTCCATTCCACCTAGACTTGGGCGATGGCTAAGAAGCAGTCTTCATTGTCATTAAAAAATGTAACAAGACATTGTTTCAGTTCTTCATCAAGAAATTTCGTGAGACCATTGAAGTCGTTAGATAATAAGGTATTCAATGTGGTCAAGTGACTATCAAGTTCTTCTTTATTGATTATGGCTGAATTCCTAAAAATTTATGGGCCATGCAGTTCTTTAACAGTAGAAAATGCTTTTAAAATAACATCTCCCTCTCTTTTCATTGATTTTTTTGCAAGCAACAATTTCATCTTGCAATATTTTTACTCATGCTTTCCAACCTGCCTTTATTTGCTTTATTCTTTTGTTTGAGGGTTGTCCTTGCTGATCTTTTTGATGGTTAGTCATAGTAGTGACCTATGCGATGAAAGTATTTAGCTCATTTTTATAGTAGGATTCATCATGCTACAATTCTCTTTGCAAATATTCAGTAAAATTTGTAATCTCGTTGGACACACCGACCACACTGAGAGGGGGGGGGTGAATCAGTGTGAGGCTCTTTTTACAACTCTTTCAAAACTTTAGTTAGCAATCACTTCAAACATAATTATTCATTACTTCCATTCACAACTATAAACATATATCAACAACATACATCAACTATAAAGAGACGTCATCACAATGAACACAATAAGCACCAGATATATGTGTAATTTTTTTTTATTATATGAGACTACAATCTCTGGGGTTTATCAGCACCAACTAAAAAGAGCACCAACTCTCAATACAAGACCCAACTTGTAGATCTCAACACCAACTGAGATGTGAGGAATCCAACCCTCAAGTATAAGACCTAGCTTGTAGACATAAAACAATCTGTCAACGGGTACACGACCTGTCTATACTGCATCACATGTATGTACACGACCTGTCTATACTGGTGCATGCGTATGTATGTGACCTGTCTCTCTGTCAGCCTGCATACACCTTCATAAAATTGGGGTTTTGAAACTTCAAAACTTCTGGCCCTTCATACACTTGTTGCCTTTGTCACATCCACCAGTAACCTGTCATTGCAACCATCCTGTCACTACAACCAATCTGTGTCATGCATACATCATCATACATATCCCTCAACCAAGTACAAGTAGCTCAAAGGTGTGAGCTATGAGAACCATATTATAACTGTACCATACATGAGAGTGTTGCTCACTCAATCAACCATCCACCATATACCATATCCAGATATAACAACAACTATACCAAGAATGCTTCAAGCATTCACCATACCATAAGCATAAGTGATCATTAAACAAAACCATGCAACTATACCAGAAATTCTATAGATGATTTGAACCTGTAGAGTGTTGATATAGAACTTGCTTCAAACTTCATGGACTTGACACCAACATAAACTCAAGTCTTCATGAATTTTTCACTAGTACCTGACTTCCCCCACTGTCAGCCTACGTATACACGTGCCTTAATTCACTGCAGCCCACGTACGTAAGTGACCTCTTCCACTGTCATCCCACATACACTTAAGAAACTAGGGTTTTTCTGAAGATGCGAAACTTTTGTCGTCAAACTTCTTTGCTACCTCAGACTTGCATAACTTCATATGGATCAATGGGTACCTGCAACAAACTTTTCACCAAATAACAGATATTCAATATGCTCAAACTCCATCATCATAAGAGACCCTTGCTCTCTTATTTATACTTATCCAAGTAGCTTCTTCTATAGGTTATCTTCTAACCAACTTCCTTCATTTAGGGATAACCCACTCTTAACCACTTTGTCCACTTACTCCACAGATAGTAAATTCTCTGCTTCTAGTTGCAACTACTTTATTTTTAATTATTTTCTTATTGCAACCACTTAACCCATGATTAACTCCTAGTTGCAACTACTTTATTTTTAATTATTTTCTTATTGCAACCACTTAACCCATGATTAACTCCTAGTTGCAACCATTTTGACCAGTCAATTTCTTCTAGGAGATTCTAGAATAATTTGACTTCTTTTACCTTCTAGGGGCTTCTAGACAACTCATGAGGTTTCACCAACTTCACAAAGCCATAGCTCCCTAACCATGAGGAACTGTGTGATGTACCACATATCATCGAAAATGGCACGACATGTACTATCCATCCATGATAGTTTCACCTATAAATTCACTGATATTCATTACATTATTCCTCAACAAAACTTGGGTTCCTTAACCATGCATCTAAGATTAATCAACCACTTGATGATTTGGACTTTTGAAAAGCGAATTCTCATGAGGGATTTCACCATAAGGGGACCAATTTGGAGTTATCCATTTGGTACTTCCTGTCAAACATGACATGGCATCAATCAACCTTGATTATCTACATGACATCAAGGATACAACAATGATCAACATTGTCATCAATGAAAACACATCAATCCATCTACACAACAATAATCAATGATAACACATCACTATGACACTAATTGACATCAACCCTTTGACATTAATCCTTTGACATCAATCACAACATAGTCTGACAATCTCCCCCTTTTCCATTGATAGAAACACCATAATTAATGTCAACACTTAGACATGGCAATGCTCATGCTCCCCCTGTGATCATTGCTCCTCATCAATGTTTCTATTTCTCCCCCTTTGACATCAAGGGAAAAGGGTATATCTCTCCTTGGGGCTACTCCCCCTAAATGAACTCTCCTTAGGTCTGCTCCCCCTATCTGCATTGTCTGTCGTGTTGCTCCATCGTCTAAATAATCTCTCCCCCTTTGGCAAGGGGTATCACTCTGATGGCATGGTTGCCAATGATCTCTCTATGATCATCTTTATCATCTCTCTTCCTGGAATCATGCCTTTGCAACCAATCATGGGAAAAAGAATAACTCCCCCTGTGGGTATGTCTCCTCCTATCTTTTCTGCAAGATGAACAATATGCTACCATTGCAATCTGCTTCTGCTATGGATGTTGTTTCTCTACTAGAACACTAATCAACTGCTCAACAATACTGCATCAAGAATACCATGATTTGTTATTCCTATGACGATCCTTGGACAATATACCACAAGATATCATCAATGAAGTGTATCAACTATATTCCAAGAATATTTTCCAAATGTATAACAAGCATATGTCAAGATTATCATTGACAACCATATGCCTCAACCAATATGCCAACAATGTACCTCAAACAAGTGTCATATCACCACTTGTACTAAAATAAGTGCATCAACTATGCACCATACCTGTATCACCATTTGTACTACAATAAGTGCATCAACTATGCACCAAACCTGTACCAAGAACTTGTCTCATCAGTTTCATTAGCCAAATCAGATCTACTCACCAAGATCAATCACCAGGACAACTCTCAACCATATGCACAATATCACCAAGATGTGCATCAACTAAGACTACTCATGTACTACAATCAAGATATGCTAAAAGTATATCCATACATATATTCCACATCATCCATGTTCCAACTAGATCAAGTTGTGATTCATCTAGATATACATACATCACCATAACATGTGATAACCATGCACATCAACCATATACCATACATCATATACCGTGAAATGCATCTTAACTAGTAGGCCTCAATTAACATACACCATAACAAGTGTCTCAATCATGTACCTAACATGTACATCAACTAAATTTCAAGATATTCAACAAGTAGGCCTCCAACAATACATCACACTATCATCAACCCACGTGCCAAAACTTCACTAACAATATGTCCCAATATGTATATTCAAGCATGAACCAACCATATACCAAGATTACCAAACAAATTCTTCTCATAAAACATCTCAAGATATATCAATAGAGATCACATATGTACCATCCATGTACTACAATAGATCTGCCTAAAAAACCATTCACTACATGAAGTACAAAACAACCAATAGTGCCTCTAAGCATGTACAAAGGATGTGCCTCAATAGATCAATGATATATCCCTAGCTAGCTTCACATCATCATGACATATCCCATAAACAAAATGCCATAACATTACTGAGAAAGTACTCAACATAACCAGTAGCATACCTTATAAAAAATTCCTCAATCCACACACTAATGTTTGTACCATGCATCCAAGATAGGCCTCAAGCATAAGCTCCAAAGATAAACCATATATCATCACCATACATTCATCAAGCACACATAAAAGAATTCCTATATTCATGAAAACCTTAAACAAACCATCTCAGACCCTGTATAAACAAAGTTGTACCATCAAACTATGTTGCAACTCATCTGTACACCCCTATTTATAAGGGCTTTACCTCATGTACATTACTTCACCGCATACATCTCGTGTATGTACGTGACTTTTCTTCACATAGACCACGTATATACGTGACTGTTCCACAAGAGCTCACGTATGCCTCAGAAAATGTAAGGTTTTCCTCATTCTTTATGTCTTCATTCATGTCTGGTGCAGACCCCCCTTCTCTCCTAAGGGTTTCGGGACCTCCCGGTCAAGGATATTAATCTCCTGAGCTGAATTACCTCATTCGGGCCTTCAATAGCCCTTAGAACAATTTACATAGGCCCCCTTCCTTAGTGCTATTGTAAACTCAGAACTTTGGGCGCTAGCCCCTTTCCACTAGCCCCTCTCCTTCACGCAACCTTAGGCTATGACCCAAGGCTAAACTTCCCACACGCTTCGTGACTTCAGGCTCCAAATGTCTTGCGTGCATCTGGTCTCTTTCTACAGGGACTCTAAACCGATGGAGTTACTCGAAACCAGATCTATGGTTTTCGCTCCCTCCGATGACCAACGATGGTGATCTCTTCGCACTTTGCGACTTTGTGATTTCGGGAATCTTGACTCCTCGATACTCTGAATCCTTCGATCCACGAATCTCCAAAGAAAATCACGACTAACGACAGCATAAATTTTCCCAGATCTGACGGTCTGGAATGATCTCACTTCCTCTGAATGGATCTACGGTTCATATGGACTTTGGGTTCCGTAGCTTCAGAAAGTTTGCTTCCTTCGCAAACGAAAACCTTTGAACAGGTGAAGTCCGAAGGACTTCAAGGTGTAACCTCTGCGCACCTTCTTGATATCTAACAACTGTTCGTTATCCTGATTCCTTCCGAAGGGATCTCAATCATCACTTCGCAACCTTCAACAAATATCTCCCTTTCTGTTGATTCTTTGTCATTGTCTCTCTTGAGCTTGACTCCGACACACTCTTTGCGAACTTGGAATCTTTGACAAATTTCAGACTTTGTGATTTCTTGAAAATAAATCTCTCTACACACTCCTTGCGCTTCACAGTCCCGATTTCTTGACACTTAGTTGATTCTTGACCCTGTGCACTCCTTGCAACACTTGGCCTAAGCTTCCTGTTATCCCTTCTGAGATTTCCTGAGTCAGATCTAAACTCTGTCAATGCACTCCTTGCAGACAATATGCACTCCTTGCCTTAGAGCTCTCAGAAGAGAAACAATTTAAACTTATCTATCATTTCACAGATTCATGCATTCAACAATATAATCCATGCATTCAACAATATAATCCATGCATTCATGAAAACACAAAATAATAGAGAAGAGTTTAACAACATAAACTCCACACACATTTGGATCAATTTTCCTCTATTATCTTCATTCAATGTAAAAATGACTACAACTATGAAAAACAACGATTAAAATTAGGCTATCTCCTAACAAATTTCAACTATCCTCCATGTTTGACAACCTCATTTGGGCATACAATACTCCTACTTATCCCAGAGGGCTCCTAGGGTTCCTCCCCTGACTACCTCTATCTCAAGAAAAAAAAGAAGAAAATCTAACTACCACTTAAGTTCTGTTCCATTAAAGTCTAGGAGTGAAACTCCTAGATCACTTGCGATCATTCGCTCCCAAGCGTTTTGATCTTCTTCAGTTTTTAATCAGTTCAAGAAAAATATTTGTAGGAAACACCAGTGTTTAAGATTTCACAATGATTGAAAGGCGCACTAAGGTGTTGAGTTGTCTCTCCACGTGTGCGTGTTGACGATTCTCTTGGATCATACTCCCCTGGAAAAAAAATCGTGGAATCATGTCCATGAGCTCCTGTACTAACTTTCCATGCTTCTAGATATTAGCTTCATTTACCCAACTGGCATATTCTACTGGGTGTTCCTTCCACTTTACCAAATACTCGAGGTATGTATTTCTCTTGGTCTTCTTTCCAATCCTCTGATTAATGATCTTCTCCATCTACGACTTTTCTGCTACATGCATCTGCTTCTCCCACTGAATCTTTTTTTGATCTTTTGTTTCTTTTGCATCGTATTCCCTATAAGGATACATGTCTAAAACTTTGAATATGGGTGATATGCCCATATCCTCTGGCAGCTCTATCTCATAAGCATTGGCACCAAATTTCTTTAGGATCTTGCATGGTTCTATCTTTTCCATTGTCAACTTGTTATATGTCCCCGTTGGGAACCTTTCCTTTGTTAGGTGTGCTAAGACTTGATATCCCACTTCAAACTGAAATTCTCTCCTATGCTGATCAACTCTGCATTTATATTCTACATTTTTTTTCTGTAACTGCTCCTTGATCTGATTATGAGGCTTTTGCATTTCTGAAGCAAAGTATTCCGCTCCAACGCTTCTGAATTCTCTCTGCTCCAGATCTCTCAATTCTGATACTCCCCTTGGCTTCATTCCATACACTATCTGGAATGGAATATTTCTCGTACTTCTGTTCACTGAGTCATTGCATGCAAACTCTGCTTGTGATAGAATTTGATCCCATTGGCTATGATGTTCAGTGACCAAACTTCTCAGTAAATCTCCCAAAATCCTATTTACCACCTAAGTCTATCCATCAGTTTGAGGATGATATGTTGAAATAAAAGAGATTTATGTCCCCAAATTCTTCCATAATGTTCTCCATAAATGACCAACAATTTTTTTGTCCCTATCTGAGACAATACTCTTGGGAAATCCATGAAGTCTCACAACTTCCTTGAAAAACAAATTTGCAACATGTGTTTCATCACTAGTCTTCTGGCATGGGATAAAGTGTGACATATTTGAGAATCTATCAACTACAAAAAATATGGAATCACTTCCCCTTTGAGTTATTAGCAATCCCAACACAAAATCCATGCTTATTGCATCCCAAGGCCTATCTGGAATAGGCAATGGTTGATAAAATCTAGTGTTCTGTTTCTTTCCCTTTGCATATTGGAAATTCTTACATTTGTTCACAAATTTCTTCACGTTTGCTCTCATACTTGGCCAATAGTATGAACCATTCAACTGTGCAAATATTTTTTCATGGCCAAAATGTCATGCCAGACCTCCACTGTGTTTTCTTTCAGCAGATTCTCTCTCATCTAGCACTTTGGTATGCACAACTGGAAACCCTTAAACAACAATCCATCTTGAATCATATACTCTGAACATTGGCTTTTGTCTCTGAGCACGTGATTTTCACATGATTCATACACTTCTTTAAGATCTGGATCATCACAATACATATCCTTAAGGTGTTCAAACCCCAAGGTCTTCACTTGAAATTCTTGCATAATCAAACATCTCCTGCTCAATGCATCAACAACCTTGTTAGCATTACCAGAAATATGTTTAATGACAAAAGCGAAATTTTTCACAAACTCTATCCACTTAGCATGTCTCTGATTCAACTTCCCTTGTCTGGTTATGAATTATAAAGCTTGATTATAACTATATAATACAAACTCCTTTGGTACAAGATAATTCCTCCATTTCTTCAGGGATTGAATTATTGCGTAAAATTCCTTATCATATGTGGAGTACTTCCTCTTAATATCATTCATATTCTCACTGAAATATGCAACATGTCTATTATCTTGGCTTAAAACGACCCCAATTGCAACTCCACTTGCATCACATCTCACTTGAAATATTTTCTCGAAATTCGGCAAGACTAGAATTGGTTGCTCTGTTATCTTATCCTTCAATATATTGAAGCTTTTCTCAGCTTCTTCTGTCCACTTAAAATACTTGTGCCTCTTCTTCACCGTATCCATCATTTGTGCACCAATCCCACTGAATTTTTTTATGAACTTCTGATAGAAACTCTCTAATCCATGGAAGCTTCTCACTTCAAATATATGTTAAGAACCAAATACCAATATAGCATAGAAAAACCTCAGAAAAAGTACTCAACGCCTTGAAAAAGAGATAATTTCAGATAATAAGCCTCTTCGAGGGGGCAACCTCCTTTTACCCCACTTAAATGTTCAAGTCCAAGATGATTCAAAATGAAAATGTCTCCTTGTTATATATAGGAGACTAGGAGGTATAATTACAACTAATGGCCTAAAGCCAACATAAATAAAATAACATTAGTAATATAATATGCCCCAATTAAGGGGTAATGGGCCAATATTAGGGCTTAACATGCCCCTCCCCTTGAGACAAGTGTTGTCCACAATGCTTGAGTAACTCTAGATGCTTCTATATAAAAGTCTCATCTTCCCAAGTGGAATCTTTAGCCGGTAGTTTCCTCCATTTAATGAGATACTCTGAAATGGATATATTCCTCAGCTGGCGAATTCTTGTGTCGGTGATGGCTTCAGGTTCCAATATGATTTTTCCTTCCTATCAAGTTTTGGCAATATAGTTTGAACCAGGATCTTGTTGCCTATAACTTTCTTTAAGCATGAAACATGGAAAACTGAGTGTACTCGTGAAGATGCAGACAACTCTAATTTGTATGCCATAGTACCAATCTTTTGCAACACCTTATAAGGGCCATAGTACTTTGGTGATAATTTATTATCCTTCTTGGCTTGCTTGAGGGACATCTGTTTGTATGGTTGTA
>ML787734.1:95078-119445 GCA_009831015.1 Picea engelmannii
TGGTTGGTCTTCAAACCAAAGTTGGAGTTTCTCCATTCTTGATTCACCTTCCTTGTGTCCTCATCATGAATTTCATGGGATGCATTTTCACTTTCAGGAGTCTTCTCTGTTATGAAATTTTTCAATACTTCCATGATCTCCCCCTTTTAAACCATCCATCTTAGTATCCAACTTAGCTTCCATTGAATCCATCTTAGTATCCAACTTAGCTTCCATTGAATCCATCTTCTTTTGTAGTTCATTTATGTCCCTACGCATTTCTTCACCTTCATCAAGAGTCCAAGTAGGATTTTCTGGAGGCTTAGTTGGTGTATAAGTTCCCTTTTTTGGTGGCATGTTGGCCAAGTATCACTTTTGAACCTTGATTTTGATGTGGTTCTGCTAGACAATATTTCTTCTATTGTATCTCCCAAGTTTCAGACCTTATGGGTATGAAACTTTATTTTATGTAGTTCTATGATATTTCTTCTCTGCAATGTCACGGGTCTGATCAAAATTGGATGTGCCCAATGGAATTTATGGTAACTTCCCCACAACTTGCCGATTTTTGTCCTTTCCAGGAGATCTCACTTGTATAGTGTGCCCCGCAAAAAATAATTGATATAAAATTTTGAAACTTGCACCAGAAATACTACAGACTGTCCACGATCCAATGAAACCAGTCCCACTCAATTTGGATACTCTAGGAAGAATTTATGATTGTTTTACATGGAACACCTTCTTGAGACTAGTCAATAGGACTAGTCAGATACCCTATCTTACATAGGGTGTATCTACAAATTTAAGATGACCTAGAATCTGAAATTTTTACCACAGATACCTTACTAATTTATATAAATATCCTCCAAATTTCAGGGTCTGAAACATTACAAAAAAAGTTTTTATAGCGAAAATGATGCAATGACTCATTTCTGGATGATTCCAGAACCCTATCTTGTACAAGATGTATTTTTGAAAGTATAAAGCCTCAAGAGCTAAATTTTCAAACCAACATACCTTGATCTATCTACTAAATATCCTCCAAGCCGTTTCTTTTGAAACATTGTAGAAAAAAAGTTATAGAGAAAATGCCAAGGTGTCTCAGATGTAGCAGCGAAACCCCAAGACCTTTAGCTCCGATACCATATGTTAAGAACCAAATACCAATATAGCATAGAAAAACCTCAGAAAAAGTACTCAATGCCTTGAAAAAGAGATAATTTCAGATAATAAGCCTCTTCGAGGGGGCAAGCTCCTTTTACCCCACTTAAATGTTCAAGTCCAAGATGATTCAAAATGAAAATGTCTCCTTGGTTTATATAGGAGACTAGGAGGTATAATTACAACTAATGGCCTAAAGCCGACATAAATAAAATAAAATTACTAATATAATATGCCCCAATTAAGGGGTAATGAGACAATATTAGGGCTTAACAATATACTTCTTAGTGATGGCCATTCCTTGATTTCTTTCACCTTCTCTGGATCCATCTTCAATTCATTTGAAGAGATCACAAAAACCAAATATAGGAGTTTTGTCATCATAAAAGAGGACTTCTTCAGATTAATCAACAACTTCTCCTGCTGCAGTCTTCTCATCACTATTGTCAGATGTCTCAAATGATCCTCTTTAGTTTTTCTAAATATCAGTATATCTTCCAGATATACAATCACAAACTTACCAATGAAATATTTCAGTACTTCATTCATCAACCTCATAAAAGTACTTGGGGCATTTGTTAAGCCAAATGGCATAACAAGCCACTCATACAACCCTTCATTTGTCTTAAAGGTTGTTTTCCACTCATCACCTTCTCTCATCCTTGTCTGGTGATATCCACTTTTCAAATCTATCTTAGAAAAGAAATTTGCTCCACTTAAGCAATCCATTAAGTTATCCATTCTTGTCAAAGGAAATCTATACCTGATGGTGATCTTGTTTATGGCTCTTGAGTCGGTACACATTCTCCATCCTCCATCCTTCTTTAGGATCAACACAGTTGGTACTGCACATGGACTCAAGATTTCTCTGACCAAACCCTTGTCATACAAATCTTGGACTTGTTTCTTTACCTCCTCATTCTCTTGAGGTGTCAATTTGTATGCTTATTTGTTTGGCAGAATTTCTCATGGTATCAAATAAATATGATGGTTGATACTTCTAATGGGTGGCAATGAGCTAGGCAACTCATCCACTACTATGTTAGCAAAATTCTCCAACAACTCCTGAACTTCCTCAGGTAAATCATCCATAGAAGTACTTGTAAGGATAACTTTGGGTTTCCTCACCACAACAAACTACATATATTATTCTTTCTTGACTTCACGTAGGATTTCCTTCCCACTCATGAGAAGTATACTTGTGTTGGCTTCTTCTTTTACTTTCTTCTCCTCTATTGGCAGCGACATGTGTGTCCTACCATTCTTCTCCAAAGTGTACGTATTTTTTCTCCCATCATGGATGACATTCCTGTCAAACTTCCATGGTCTTCCCAACAAAACATGACATACATCCATAGGAATCACATCACACAGAATGTAATCTCTATATCCTCTTATTTTAAATTCAACGAGGCATTTAGTGACCATTACCTAGTGTCCTTTCTGCAACCATGAGACTTTATATGGCTTTGGATGTGCAGTTTTCTCCATCTCTAACTTCTCCACCATCTCTGTGGATACTAAATTATCAATGCTTCCACTTTCAATTATTACTTTGCACACTATGTCTTTAGTCTTGCAAGCAGTCTTGAAAAAATGGTTTCTATGCACTTGCTTTTCAACCTCTGGCTCTGGTTTCAAGCGAACCTTCTTCAACATCAGGGATCTTCCATCGTCTACTCCTTCTGCTTAAAAATTCATCTTCTCTGCTTCTGAAATGTGAGCTTCACCTCCTTCTTTCTTTTTCTCAGGACATTCCCAAGACATGTGTCATGTCTTTCCACATGGATAACATCTTACCTCTCCTCCTCTGCTTCTTCCTCTTCCTCTATAATAATTTTTTCCACCACTTTGTCTTCCTCGATAACTTCCTCCTCTTTTTGAGTGAATATGTGGTTTCTCAGTATCATCCTTGGGTTTGTGTGCCTTGTCATGGGAAAATCCCTTACCTCTGCTTGGGCTTCTACCTCTGTTTCATTGACTTAGTTTTCTGGTCAACTTCTCCTCTGCCTTCAGAAAAATATGATAAGCATCCTCTACTGTCCTCACTGAAATCATGTTGATCTCATCCTGGATTTCGTACCTCGGGCCATTTATATACCTGTCAACTTTTTCCTCATCCTTCTCTCGTTGTCCAGTCCTGATATTCAACTTGTAGGAATGGTGTCTTATGCTTTCTTTGAAAAAATATGAGAGTCCCTTGAAAATGGTCTTGAGTTCCACTGCATTATTCTTCTTTGCTTCCTTTTGGGATGTAAATTTTTATTAATTCTTCGAGGGAGTTGATCCACCAACAATTATGTTCCAAACAGCTGCTCCTTTTGCCTTCAAATACCCTTTCATTTATATTCTCCATGCCAAGTAATCTGTCTTATCAAATAGGGGAACTTCATTTTCATGTTCATCCATTTGTGTGTCCATGGATCTCCTTCAAGCTTGTAAGGCTTATAGTGAAGGCTTGCTCTGATACCAATTATTGTACACACCGACCACATTGAGAGGGAGGGGGGGGGTGAATCAGTGTGAGGCTCTTTTTACAACTCTTTAAAACCTTTAGTTAGTAATCACTTCAAACATCATTATTCATTACTTCCATTCACAACTATGTAAACATATATCAACTATAAATAGACATCATCACAATGAACAAAATAAGCACTAGATATATGTGTAAACATTTTCTATTATATGAGACTACAATCTCTAGGTCGGTTTATCAGCACCAACTGAAAATATCACCAACTCCGAGAGAGCACCAACTCTCAATACAAGACCCAACTTGCAGATCGCAAGAGAAACCGAGATGTGAGGAATCAAACCCTCAAGTACAAGACCCAACTTGTAGACAAAAATAATTTGTCAATAGGTACACGACCTTTCTATACTACAACACACGTATGTACACGACCTATCTATACTGCAACATGACTTGTCTATACTACAACACACGTATGTACGCGACATGTCTCTCTATCAGCCTTTGTACACCTTCATAAAATTGGTGTTTTGAAACTTCAAAACTTTTGGCCCTTCAGACCCTTGTTGCCTCTGTCACATCCACCAATAACTTGTCACTGCACCCAACCTGTCACTGCAACCAACTTGTCATTGCACCTAACCTATCACTGCAACCAGCTAGTGTCATGCATACATCATCATACATATCCCTCAACCAAGTACAAGTAGCTCAAAAGTGTGAGTGATAAGAACCATATCATAACTATACCATACATGAGAGTGTTTCTCACTCAATCAACCAGCCAACATATACCATATCCAGATCTCACAACAACCATACCAAGAATGCTTCAAGAATTCACCATACCATAAGAATAAGTGATCATTAAAAACAACCATGCAACCATACTAGAACTTCTATAGATAATCTGAACCTGTAAAATGTTGATCTGGAACTTGCTTCAAACTTCAGGGACCTGGCACCAACATCAACTCAAGTCTTCATGAAATTTTCACCAGTATGTGACTTCCTCTACTGTCAGCCTGCATATAAACGCACATGTATTCACTACCACCCGTGTACGTACGAGACCTCTTCCAATGTCAGCCCGTGTACACTTAAGAAAATAGGGTTTTTTTGAAGCTCCAAAACTTTCACTGTCAAATCTTCTTTGCTACCTCAGACTTGCGTAACTTCAGATGGATCAATGGGTAGCAACAACAAACTTTTCACCAAATAATATATATTTAATATGCTCAAACTCCATCATCATAAGAGACCCTTTCTCTCTTATTTATACTTCTCCAAGTAGCTTCTTCTAGGGGTTATATTCTAACCAACTTCCTTCATTTAGGGCTATCCCACTCTTAACCACTTACAACCAATTTATCCACAAATAGTAAATTCTCCACTTCTAGTTGCAACTACTTTATTTTTAATTATTTTCTTATTGCAACCACTTAACCCATGATTAACTCCTAGTTGCAACCATTTTGACCAGTCAAATTATTCTTGGAGATTCTAGAATAATTTGACTTCTTTGACCTTCTAGGGGATTCTAGACAACTCATGAGGGTTCTCCAACTTCACAAAGCCATAGCTCCCTAACCGTGAGGAATTGTGTGATGTACCACATATCATCGAAAATGGCATGGCATGTACTATCTACCCATGATAGTTTCACATGCAAATTCATTGATCTTCATTACATTATTCCTCAACCAAACTTGGGTTCATTAACCATACATCTAGGATTACTCAACCACTTGACCATTTGGACTTTTTCAAAGCATCTTCCCATGAGGGATTTCACCATAAGGAGACCACTTTGGATTTCATCCATTTGGTACTTCCTATCAAATATGGCATGACATCAATCAACCTTGATTATCTACATGACATCAAGGATACAACAATGATCAACCTTGTCATCAATGACAATACATCAATCCAGCTACACAACAATCAACAATGACACCACTTGACATCAACCCTTTGACATTAATCCTTTGACATCAATGACAACATAGTCTGACAAATACTTTGGGAAGTATTACGTAGGTCGGTATTGAACTCCCATGCATGTTTGATTATCTCAAGTCTTTTGTTAATGTTTTTAGCAACATAGCCTCTAAGTCCATTTAGCAATCAAAGTGGTTTCCTGATTGGCTTTGAGGTTCCCAGAGTACTTGGAGAAGTCTATTATGCTGAGAGTATGGCCAATGGTTGTGAAAAAAGTGGCTTGGGAGTCAATGCCTCCTCAAGCTCACTTATTCTCTTCTTCAATTTAATGGTCTACTATTCTTGGTCTGAAATTTAATTGAAATGAGCGTATCCTATAGAATGATGTAATTTCATGAGGGCAGATGTTCCAACTCTTTAGACATCAACCACTGGCCTTGATTTTTGAACTACCTGTGTGATTTTGACACTAACCTTGTCTATGTGTAGTTTCCTTTCATGCTTATTGTATCGAGTATTGTGTAACGTCAAGGACCGTTGCTTAAACAACATTGGTACTTCTCTTGCGAGATCCTGTGTAATATCTTGTATTTTGGCAATTCTCTCGGCTACTCAGTCATCTATCTTTGTACTATCAATTTGCATATCATCAACATCTCTTGGACTTCCTGGATCTTATGAATTGTCTATATTTGGGCTTTGTTTCCTTTTTTGTTGTGAGACTGCATGTGCACATTCAAGATTGACATGATGTGGTTGCTCTCTGGCATCACCTCCAACACACCCGTCATTACTCTCTTCTCCGTTTAGATTTTGTTGTTGTGTTATTTTTCCATAGGAGAAGCTCTTATGTGGTTGGGGATTGGGGGAAGACTGGACATTAGTAGTGATTTCCCCCCTTTGTCTTGCTTTGCTTTGGATTTAGGTGTTTGAACTTATTTATGTCGACAATTCATCACTGCATCCATTGAAGTCCTTTTTTGTGGAGGGATTGTCACTGATTTGCTCATCAAATATCATGAAGAGATTATTGTATCTTATGGATTGTAAGTGTCACGAAAACAGACCCTCGGGATCAAAACCGCCTAGAGGCTTTGCTTCTTTTAGATTAAATGCACTAAGTGTTTCTCAGACTTCTTTTAGACACGTCAAATTCTCGACCATTGTGTCACCAACTCGAAAAGGCAATGTGATGAATTGTTTTTTATTTTCTTGTCAAATAAAATGCACCAAGATTTATACTGCTGAAACAATATCTATCGCAAACAAACACATGCAACAAAAGGGGATTTTATTAACAACCATACAACTAGTTGTATGTATGGTTTTCCTATTGAATGAAAATTCCCTTTCCGTTGAGAAATTACACAGTTTCCTGAGTTACCCTATTGGGATCTATCTCAACCAACATGTGTTTGAACCGTCTAACAAAATTATCTTGAAGAATGAAAAATTTGAATCATGATTTATGTTTTCATAGCACCGGGTTCCAGAATTGAAGTGGTTCATTCTATATATTTACACTCACTTTAATAGGGAGACTATCAAAGACATTGCAATATACAATTGCAAACATCAGATAACCGGCCATAAAAAATCTTTCAGTGCTTAAGTTGTTGCTCAATAGAAAACAAACTTCATTTGATATTTCCTTTGCCTAATCAAACATGGAATCCTCCTGAAAGGAAAAGTACAATGCATATAGTGTTGACTAGGTATGTGTGAAGTCAACTTCCACCCAACTACACACATGAACAACCATTAAAAGTCATGGTATGGCTCTTGTAGCAAAGTTATATCAATTGCTGAAAGGTTGGTTGAAATGTTTGTAGATGGTAGCATAAATTCTTTTGATATATTCGAACCTCCTGCATGAGAGGATAAGAATGTGCTTTCTTCGAAAACCTTAAGAGGTTTATTTGCAGAAGGAATATGGAGCATTTTATTGAATAACTTGGGAGTAAGAACGACTAGATTCTTTGTTTTTGCTATGACTTTAATCATTCTTATCTTGTAATCGAACCTTCGAGCATGTTAGGATACCAGTTCATTGAAGTTGAAAACTTTAGGTACACAAGAATCATTGAAAAACCCTGTAGTCCAGAGTTTGTCATTTTTCTTTTCTTCTGGACTCTTGTTCAAGAACAAATTGAAGGAAGCAGACCAGTAGAAATTCTCTTCTTGTCTGGCTAGTGAATTGACAGTATCACCACAAAATGGCTCGGTTCTTCTTATATTTTCCATATCGTTTATTCTTAATTGACCTGAGATACTTGAAACTTATGAATAATAGATTATTGAGCTCTAATTGCTTTAAATCCATCTACATGGCGCGTATTTACTAGGATGTCCTTTCCACACATATGAACTATCTTTTAAAGACATGTAATCATAACTAAAAACCATTAAGTAGCTCACAAAACAACAAGACATTTACTTTACATTATTCCTGATATTTTCCCTTTCTTGATAAGTCAGAGAAAATCAACTTGTCATAAAAGCTTTGGTTTTAGTGAAAATTATATGGCTCTTTAGAATTTGTGCTATAAAAGTGTTGGCACAGGGGCAGACCTAGGGTTCAACGCTACAATAGCACACCAACAAAACCCTAGCTACCGACCCTTTCAGTGACACCTGCGAAGCAGATGAAGTCTCACCCGTGGTAGAGGTAGGGGTGGTTGCAGGACTCAAGTGTTTGCAACCTTAGCTGGGACACAGATCTGTGATTGTAATACTTAATTGAGCACTTAGCACCGAAAATTCATCACTATTTAACCACTATCTACTTCACAGATAAAACAGAGCATCGCATCATTCATTCAGATCTGATGTATTTAAGCACTTATCATAGAGAGGTAGATTAGATCTAGAATATTCAAGCACTAAGCACATTCACATAGGTCAGATCTACATCCATATACATCATTAGCACAAAGCATAAACAGATCTATCTATATATATCAAAGCACTCAACAAGTAAAGACACAAACACAACAAGACATCACACAAAGCAGAGAAACACAACATATACGTGGTTCACCCCCACCCTGGGGCTACGTCCACCAACTCTTCTTCTTTATTATCTTCATTCAATATTCTTGCAGGCACATAGCATCAAGATCCTACTCCGCAGAAGACAGGAGATCTGTGTGCACTCTGCCAGACCCTCCTTCTTCGAGCTAGGGTACATCACCAAGCCTTATTACAACTACTTGCACGTAACTCTACAAGTCTCACACAGCATGCACAAAGCATCTATAGTCCATACTTAACACTTACCCCAATATCACACATATATGCATATCTTTTCTACCTCTTACATAGCCTAGACATCTATTTATACATTACAAAATAAGCCTAAACATGGGTAAACCCATGGGCCTACATCCCATACCCGTTACATAATCTCAAATCCCAAAAAGGACCCAAAAGGGGGCTGAGATCCCATGATCTCTGCTTCCTCTTGCACTCTACCTAAGATAGGTTATCAAAGTCCCAAAATAGGTCAAACTTGACCAAGGATCTCCCAAAACTTGGTTAAGGGCCAACAAGCCCCCAACACTCACCTGTGACTTGTCCTAAGTCACTCTAATCTGTGTAGTTCTGCTTCGAAATCCTTGAGCTTAGCTTGAGATGCTTCGACTTGTTGTTGTGCCATGGCCTCTTGTTTAGCAAACTCTTGGATGACTACTTCGTTCATAGGTCCCTTTAGGCGTTGTTCAACTGCAGTGGCAATCTTCTCCAGTTATGCACCTTGGCCTTCGACCTTTGTGAAAAAATTGTAGGCCTTATCTTGAATAGGTTGGAGCCTCTGAGTTACTTCCATAACTCTACTCTGGATAGTGTGGATATGATGTTGGGCGATGCATTTCTCTTGGGATTGCTTCATTCATTCTAGTATAGCTGACAGGTGATTCAACTGCACCTATATCATTTCGTCTTGATACTTCGCCTCTTGGAGTTGTGATTCTAGTGCCTTCAGTTATGGATTCTTAGCGAGTTGCTCATAGGTCTGGGCACTGCAATCAGTGAGTTTCTTACATTCCATAGCAAGGGATTTTATTCACTCAACTGTGCTTCAGACAGTTGCTTCTCTTTGGTCCCTCACATCCTGTGGAGTCTCGGGCACTATGCAGAGCTCTAAGTCTACGATGCATGGTTGTAGCTGTTGGATCACCTATGCGAGATGCTCTACCTGCTGCATGACTCGATCCTTGGCCTTTATTTCTAAGACTGTCAGAAAGCGAAGTGCTTTGTTGATCGCTTCTTTTACTTCGAGTTGCTCTGCGAGAAACTATTATTTTCCTTGTTGCATCTGTACTTTTTCTTCATCGAACTTCACTTGGAGAGCAATATTTTCCTATTCTGGAGCTTGACGATGTTCGAAAAGTACTCCTTGTACTTTTTTCAAAGCCTGGGTGGCTTGTTCTATTTCCTCTTGGGCTCGTCGAAGGCAAGCTTCAGTTGCATCTGCTAGTCAGTGGAGTTGGGTTGGCTCATCTCCCAACTCTGGTTCTCTCGATGGCAGAGGCACAGTGGAGACTGTGCGAGTGGACTGAAGGGCATGTTGTACCCCTCAGAGTTCGACTTCAATCCTATCATACATTTATTCCTACTTCACTCCTTGTTTCTCTATTATTTCCAGTGAAGAATCGTTTAGGATGGCTATGATGAAGTCAAAATCATCGAAGGTGGGGACAGTCTGCATCTTGGTCATGGTAGATTTCAATTTCTTCAGGGAAGAAGGTTTATAGGGGGGAAACTTCCTCTTATTTGAGGGGTCAAACTCGTCTCTAGGAAGTGTTACTTCATTGGGCTTATGTTCAGTTTCTACCTCGTCACCACCCCCTCGGTTAGGTGACATTGAAGGAGTCTTTCCGGAAGTGTTGCTTAAATTTTGGACCTCCTCAGTCTTCTTTTGTTTGTTGGTTCCGGGTGTATTATGTTCTTTATGAGTGTCTTTTGGGTTGTCAATATCAGATATCTCTTCGGGGTTGGCAGGGATAAGGACGTCAATGGACCATTCCTTAGTGATTTCCTCAAGGTCTACTTCTGTAAGCTTATAATATGACTAAAGTTGCTCTTTATGTTCATATGCCCGTGTTGTAATGTAGGTGAAGTGTCGATCTACATTGAACTTAATCAGGGGTCGGAACCTCTATAAGGTGTTCAGATTCATGCAAGGCTTGGCTTCGATGGTTCGCTTTAGCTGGAGGTATTATGTATGAAACACAGCATTCAACTGCCACTGTTTGTTCATATCAGTTGAATACCATAGGGTAGTGAACTTCGCGGCAAGTGATTCAAACGGCTCTATGTCTGGGAAGGTCGATCCTTCTGGAATCTCCCAGGAAACAAATGCAATGAGGACTAGAAGCCAGCTGAAATGAAATTCATAACCCTAATCCTATGCTTCTCGAAAATCTATTTCCAATTGGTTAACTACGTACTTCGCCCAGTTCATCTGTAGGCCTTCTGCGCACTTCCCTATGAGGTCAATGACAAAGTTGGTGACCTACGTAGGTCGGTTCTTCCTTACTAACTTTCCCATGATCATTTGGAATGTGAGGCGCAATGTGCCACTCTGGATGGAAGCTACATTGTAGCCTCTTGTTCCCTTCTTGACATCGCCATATGTATCCTTGATCTTTTGTGCCAGTGCGCGATCTGCTGTTTTTCCTAAATAAAACTCTTGTGGGTCGGGTCCTTGCATACTCAGGCCTGTGATGATGTGGATCAACATTGGGTAAACTGTAATGTGGTGGTCTAGCCATAAGTAGCCACCATGGTAACACAATAGTAGTAGCTTGACATAGGCGTTGACTTCCTGGTGTCTTCTAAAGTGTGGGATCTTCATGACATTTAGCAGGGTCGACTACACGAGGTTCATCGTCCACGACTGAGGGATGATCTTCGAGTTCTTCCCTTTTGTTCTAGTTAGGTACTTGTACGAGGCGAGCATACCATAGATCTTGCGATCTCTGAGGTTTAAGTCATTGAACTTCAACGCTGTGATCTTGTCCTAATCTGCTCAAACTACGTGTATCCCCTTCGGGAGGTACGTAGTGAAAATCTCGTGGTATGTTATCACAATTCACCATGCCATCCAGAGGCGGGATGTAATCGGGCAATATGGATGGAATCAACTTTTCGTTGGCTAGGTCGTCTCTATGCTTGGTTCTCTTCTCTTTTGTTGGTCGAGATGGCCCCGATCTGCGAGCAGTCGACAGAGAGGTTTGAACCATTCTTGTCGATGAAGCTTTTACACCTGCAGACATCGACATGACTCTTTCAGTCATGAGGTCGATCAGAATGTCTTCGACAACTTTCTCTGCAGTGCTGAACTCGTCCAACATACACAATCAGGGTTGGAAATCTCGGGTTTGGGGAGTAACTTAGACACCACAATAGGATAGAGGGAAATAGCGCAATGATCACTGTGTAAAATCAATGATTCTGTGGGCTCAGATTCATGGTTAGAAAAAGTGCTCTCAGTGCATGGCGCGATGGAATAAATAGATAACTTGGCAACAAATCTCTTGCAAAGGGCAGGAAGCCTTCATTAACTCTATTCTATCTGTTACAGTGCAATCCAATGGTCTGGTGGCGAACCATAAATTCCTTTCTACGCATTTGGGGGGTCAACCGAATGGTTATATTGTTCCCAACGACTATATTGATTCGCCTTGGCGAAGTGCCATGTGACGTTGTTTTGTTATCCTGACGAAGTTCTAATTTTGCATATTTTTCTTCTACAAAGTTCCCTCTAGAACCTTCTGTAACTTTTCGATCTTAGCTCTCTTATTACTTAGCTTTCTAGCTTTCTTCCCAGTGAGCTTCGTCTGGGTATTCATTTTTCCATTCTGATTCTTATCTTATTTTGGCATAGTTACTTCGCACTGTTGAGATTCTTTCCTAAGATTCGAGGGTGATACTTATTCTTTAACTGGAATAGGTACTTCAATATTCTGTGGGTCTCCTAGTGTTCTTGCAACTTTGACATCTAGGTCTTTGGTTTTAAATAGATGCAATATGTTCTTTTGTTCTTGAATCAATTGTTGATCCTTCTAGTCATGAAATCTTTTAACTCTTTCTTCTTTTTCTCTAAAACTTCTTCTTCTTCTTTCCTTCTAGCCTGATCTCTTTCGATCCAAGGTTTTCCTAGTAACATGGTAAATGGGGCGTTGTTCTCAATAAATTTAATAATCTCAAAATCTTCCTCTGTCGAAGTTCCATTAGCATTCATAGATATCTGGGTGAGCTTTCCACATAGGTTTATCATCTTTCCTATAAATAGCCCTATTCCTCCCAATGAAGGAGTCATAGCAGGCTTCCCCAAAAGTTCCCAAGTTCTTTCTGTCATGATATTCACCTGTCTTTGCTCATGTAGAACACAATCAATGTCAAAGTCTCCTATTCTTGCTTCAAGGCATTATTTTTCTTTGAAGATCTCTGATAAGCTGACATGTCGGTGGTCATTCAGGGTTTCTTTTATCTGTAGCAATACTTTCTCTGATTCTTTCTGGGGTTATGCCATAATCATAATGTCTAGATCTTCCTTAGGGTTTTCTTGTCTCGTGTTCATTCCTTCAAGCTTAGCAATCATTCTAGGGCAATCCAATACTTTATGGTCCATAGATTTGCACCAAAGACAACTAGGTCTTCTTCCAGGGCATTCCTTAGCAAGATGTCATAGTTTTCTTCAATTGTAATAGAGGGTTAATACTCTCTTTCTTTTAAATGATTCCCAGCTCTTTCTGTACTGCGCTCTAGGATTATGGTAGCTAACTTGCAAACATTTATTTATAGGGTCCTGCATCCACTTGTTAGTCCAAACATTCTTTATATGCATAGCTATAACATATCTTTCACTATTCTTATCAGATATACACATATCAAACCTTATTTCATCTATTAGTGCCCTAGTTTTCAAGCTAGGACATAATCTATCAAACATACCTAGATCCATACTGTTGAAACAAAAATTTCCACTTATCTTACTTCTATAGAGCACAAAGATTTCATATCTAAAATGTTTTTCTATTCTTACCTTTATCAGAGCACAGAGCTTGCAGATCTTACCTCTTTCCTTCAGATCGGGCTTCTTTCTTTAGCACAGAGATTTACAAATCAAGTAGAACACTGTGCACTAGAACGTCAGATCTATGCACAGAGATTTCACAGTTTCAGGACGAATCTTTGCACAAATATTCTTCTTCCTTAGTTCCCAACAATCACAGTTTCAGGTCCCGGTAATGGAACCATTTGTTGGCACAGGGGCACACCCAAGGTTCAATGCTACAATAACGCACCAGAAAAACCCTAGCTACCAACCCTTTCCACAACACCTATGAAGCAAATGAAGTCTCACCCGAGGTATATGCAGGGGTGGTTGCAGGAATTAGGTGTCTGCAACCTTAGCTGGGACACATATCTGTGATTGTAATACTTAACCGAGCACTTAGCACCGACAGTTCATCACTATTTAACCACTATCTACTCCACAGATAAAATAGAGCATCACATCATTCATTCAGATCTGATGTATTTAAGCACTTATCATAGAGAGGTAGATTATATCTAGAAGATTCAAGCACTAAGCACATTCACATAGGTCATATCTACATCCATATACATCATTATCACAAAGCATAAACAAATCTATCTATCTATATCAAAGCACTCAACAAGTAAAGACATAAACACATCAAGACATCGCACAAAGTAGGGCAACACAACATATATGTGGTTCACCCCCACTCTGGGGCTACATCCACCAACTCTTCTTCTTTATTATCTTCAGTCAAGCTTCTTATAGGCACATAGCATCAAGATCCTACTCTATAGAAGACAGGATATCTGCGCGCACTCTGCCAGATCCTCCTTCTTTGAGCTAGGGTACAACACCAAGCCTTCTTACAACTACTTGCATGTAACTCTGCAAGTCTCACATAGTATGCACAAAGCATCTATAGTCCATACTTAGCACTTAGCCCAATATCACACAGATATGCATATCTTGTCTACCTATTACATAGCCTAGACATGTATTTATACATTACAAAATAGGCCTAAACATGGGTAAACCCATGGGTCGACATCCCATACGCGTTACATAATCCCAAATCCCAAAGGACCCAAAAAGGGGCCGAGATCCCACGATCTCTGCTTCGTCTTGCGCTCTGCCTTCAACAGGCTGTCGAAGTCCCAAAATAGGTCAAACTTGACCAAGGATCTCCCAAAATCTGGTCAAGGGACAACAAAAAGTATTAGATGTGCAACAACGTGAATTGTGGAAGATATGGGTGTGTTGAGTGCGAAGATACGATAGTAGCAAAAGATTCGACACAAGATGGAAAATGGATAGGTAAAGAACCTTTTGATGATGAGTTTTTTGGAAGATGGTTACATCTTGAGTTAGTACATCATCTACATGAGGGATGTCTACAACTTCAATACCAGTCATCAATTTATAGTCCTTTTCATCTGATAGTTTCTATGAAATTAATGTCCATGTCATATTCTTTGAGTTTAGGAAGAAATTGTGTCCATCAACCTTCTCTAAATTGTTGTTGAAGCAATATTGTTACTAAAGGGTGTCCTACATAGGCTATCCACAAATGAACGTTGTTTTCTTTTTCTATCTTCTATATGTGTGTTTTTTTAAATGCACTTTCATATATGTGAAAGTTATGAATAGTACATTATGGAAGCCAAATTGTTTTTAAGCCAAGTGCACATGACATATTTACTAAAAAGTCCTTTCCACACCTGAGTTAGTTATGGAATATGAGAGAATTTAATAGGATTCCAAGGAGAAGAGAGAGATTTGGATGCATCTCACTAGCTAGGGTTTATGCATACTATTCCCACCCTTTGATTCATGCCATGTCCTATCCTTGAGAGCATAGATCTGGTTGTCTCAATGGGCACTGAAAATGAGGGGCAAGAGCCCCCTCCTACCGAGACACAATAATCATTGAATCAGGTGGATTAAGTGGGTTGAGACCACCCTTTGAAACACTGCCACATTACAAGATCCATTCCTTAGCATCAAACCCATATAAAGGTAAAGTTATGGAAATAGAACTTGATCCATCCCATCCAAAGGTGGCTCAATCTTGGGAGCCATGGAAATGTCTTCCGCAAGCTCCAGTAGTCCCAAGATACGTGGTCATCTCTATGTTGGTAGGAGAGAAAACTCAATTTATGAGAGATCATGCATAGTAGTCCCAAGATACATGGTCATCTCTATGTTGGTAGGAGAGAAAACTCAATTTATGAGAGATCATGCATTAGTTGGTAAGTTTCTAGGACTACAACCCTCAAAGAGAGATTTGGTAAAATGGATCAACACTTCATGGAAGCCAAAGGGTCATTTTTACCTCCAGTTGGGTTTGAAGGGTTTCTTTACAACAAATTATTACAATCTAGAAGATAGGGAATGAATATTTGAGAATAGCCCATATTTATTCAACTCTGTAGGGATCTACTTAAAATATTGGATGAAATGCTTCAACCCAAAAAATGAGGATTTCACTCATGACCCAGTTTGGATATGACTCTATTTACTTCAAAATGAATTTTGGTTGGAAGAAATCCTGGTAGGAATAGGTAATATGCATGGAATTTATGTAAAGTCGGTTGAGGCAACAAAACAATGAAGATATACTTCATATGCACGGATCTGCATTTATCTAAATATCTCCAAACCCATTCCGGGCTCCATTTGTTTAGAATATCATGATGAGGAGTGGATCCATAAAATTGACTATGAGTAGATCCCCTTTAGATCTCGAAAATTCCACGAGCATGGCCTCTTATTTTGAGACTGTCTGCTCAACACCTCGCCTAAGCCAAATTTTGGAGAAGCTGGAAAAACCAAGGATGACTTCATTCAAGTCCATGGAAAGAGGAGGCAAGGACCCAAGAAGCCTACTACAAATCAAGGTAAGACACCATCCACCCGTAATTCTTTTGAAATTTTAAGCCAAACCTTGAAAAACCCTCCAGTAAATGAAATCCCATCGCATGCGAGGACATGCAACCAAAAATATTAGACAAAACAATCCAAGAGCTACCCCTAGAGAAAATCACCCCCAATCCAGAGATAACACCTAGTGGAGAAGATAAAACTACTATTGATGAAGGAGAGATGGATATAGAGCTGGATGAAAGAGAGCTAGTGGGAGTAGATCTAGTTAGTCTAGAGGAGGCTTATCGCAAGCAGGAAATGTAGTTTATTCCCTCGGATCAACTTAGGAAAGTTCACAAGGTCTATGACGGGCACCTAAAATGACATACTTTCAACACCCATCAATACCTTTTTTCTTACCATATTCCATTAATCACTTTTATTTTTGATACTTCTTTTATCCAGTTCACATTATTTATCACTAAGGTATGAATCTTATCTTGTATGCCATTATTACTTTATTTTTGCATAATTCTTAGGAGGAACTCGTTAATTTTAGTCACTAATATTTTTATACAGGAGAATACAGTGGTTGCAACACCTCTCTGTTGCAATTCCAAATGATACAGTTTTGAGCGCTAACTAAGTTGCTACAATTCTGGGCATGAACCAACTGTCGCACCTCAAGGTGCATTCGTAGTTGCTGCAACTCTAGACAAACCGTTGCAACTTTGAGCAAACTTTTCATTTCTACGACTCCAAATATAGCTTACCAACATAGTATTCAATGCTATAGTTGGAAGTTGGGAAGCAATCTCCACGGAGAAGGGTGATAAGAGATAAGTGGACGACTAAAGGAGAAATCAGTTACCTATCAAGTCAACATACGCCTGATTCCCACTAAAGTTTGAAAGAATCATTGTAATGGGATGAACAACCAGATTCTCACGGTTGTCCATCTATTGTTTGTATAAATTTAGAACAATATTCATGTTGTATAAAAAAATTACTCCCCCATAGCTGAGGGAGAGGAAAATTATTCTGGAAATTACATTTTACTGCTATTGTATCTTTCAAAATACAACAATGTAATTTATTTTCCAGCTTTCTAATTGTGTGTTGATGTATTGATTGATCATGTGATTTTGGTTCAATAGCGCAATACGTCGCCTAAGGGGATAAGGCCTCCTCCTTAGTCAGGTACTACCTGTAACAATAGGATTAGAATTAACATTTTACTTCTGTTCACTTTATTCTATTGTTGGTTGCTTTCAATTGTTGTAATTCCATATTCATAACTTCATTCACATATTACCAACATCTTTACGGTTTGCTAACATTCTAGAATTATAGTATAGTTTCTTGGAATTCATAGTTATCTTTTAGTTAGCTGTAATTTTAGATCTACAAGACAATGTTATGATTCACGAGTGGTTTGGTTTTCTAGTCTTAACTTGCAATTAAGATTCTTGTAATATCACAATCATTCTGTGCTTTTCCCTGCTACAACTCGAGTCTCTTTAGTTTCGATTATAATAGAGTTCTATCACTGTGACTCACATTGTTGCAACTCAATTGTTGGATTTCTTTTCATGTTGTAGCTTCGTTGCTACAACTCTACTTCCAACTGCACTTATTTTGTTTATTTTCTAATTCTCTCTAGCTTCAATCTTTGTGATTTTGGATGGATGTTATTGAATGGACGAACACTTAATTGTTGCAACAATACAAGACCATCATGATACTCAAACAAGTCACCAATAGATCATAACACAAGTTTCAATTTCCACAAGTGTGATTTTAATTTCCACAAGAGTGATTTTAATTTATGCAAATGCGATTTCAATTTCCGCAAGTGAGATTTCAATTTCTGCAAGTGTGATTTCAATTTCCACAAGTGTGATTTCAATTACTGCAAGTGTGTTTTAATTTCTGCAAAGCAACTTAGGCCATAGCATACTTTAGTGACTTAATGAAGTATTATGAATCTTTGAATTGTGACATTAAAGTGATACAACACCATAGTCAAAACGACACCCTCCTTGCATAGATTGTGCACGATAGTTTGCAAGCTCCATACGAACCCCAGATTGATAATTAAATGTACAACTCTTCATTTTATTTCTAAGTTAATTAGAAAGTAATTGAAAGGTCTGTCATTTTTGCCGCCATTGCCGAGGAACTGTCAAAAGAAAGTAGTGTTGTTTAAATTGTGTGTATATTTCTTCATTTCACTAGAATAGATGTTATGTTTTCTTTTCAGTAATTTGTAGGATGATTTTCTAATATTTTATATGCCCAAATATAGAGATAAGCAGGGTAGATTTATTAGCTCTTCCAAAAAATCCCAAAAAGATAACAGTGAAGATCAATCACAAAAGGGGAAGGAGCACCATGAACCAAATTACTTATCACCAAAAACAAGTTCCCTTGCCAAAAAGCAGACTGAAGCATCTCCGCGGGTATCAAAGACTATGCAAGGATATATGTACACCAAGATCTCGTTATTAGAGGAGCAGATCAATGAGCATATAATTGAGGAGAGTTCCTTTTTCTCAAGGAACCTTTCGAAGCAGAGTATAACCCTTAGAAAGATATGGCACATGATATTATCAAAGAGGAACCCATGACTTTCGGATTCCCAGTCAAGGAAACATATGAGGAAACCAAGATGAAGAACATCTTTCATTCTGCCTTGCCAAACTTTCATGGGCTATTTAAAGAGGATCTCGATACCTTCGTCTTCGAGTTTGATTTACTTTGCAGAAGCTATGACTATGTGACATATTCCTAGAAATTGAATCTCTTTCCTGTCACACTCAATAACATTCTGTTACAATGGTTCATGTGCCTCAGAAAGGATAGCATCCGCTCATGGGATCAGATGACAAATAAATTTCTATACAAATACCAAGACTACTGCAAAGACATGGAAAGAAGGGAAGAAGTCTTCAAAATGATGCAACATGAAGACGAGAGCTTGGAAGACTATGTCGATCGATTCACTTACAACCTACAAAGGGAAAAGCAAGGAGACTCAGTTCCTGAAATGCAACATGTATTATTTTTAAGAGGAATCCGAGACAATTGTATAGAAATCCTCAACCTTATGGGCGAGGGAGACGTCTCTCAGTTAGAATGCAATATTATCTTGAAACTTTGTCGTAAGTATTCTAGTGGCACATCTATAACAAGAAAAGGGATAAGATATATGTTGGAAAGAACATGAAAGACTATGGGAAGCAAAGTAACGAGGGTGGAAATCTGGAACATGTTAGAGGATTTTAAAACCGATATACTTATTTCTTTAAGCTCCTTACTAGATACATTGTAGACAAAGAAGAAGTGAGAAGAAATAGAATGTGCATTGGCTATATTTTTCCCGAAGTGTAGAATGAAGCATTCGAAGAGAGAATGTCATTGGATAATATCGAGGTCCATGGAATACGCAGCGAGGACCATGCTACACATAATTGTCTATCCTTTCCCAGACTAAAGGCCATCTATAAATAACTAAGGAGCCAGAAAAATTGTGCTATGCCTCTCAAAAGCGACCCTGACAGCCTAAACCTCAAGTTATGATCCAAGATAAATATCAATATTTCAATTCATATTGGACTAAACCTTCAATGCAATATGATTCTCAACCACTAGGTATGCCAACTCAAAAATGGGTAGCTCCTCCTCCCAACCATGGGTATCTCCTCCTCTCAACCATGGGGTATGCCAACTCAACAAGGATGGAGAAATCCCACCATGGGAAGACCCCAACAGCCTATGACACAACCACCCATATAAATTCTTCCCCTGCCCCAGATGCAGGTATCTACATCCACCCCTCCATGACCACAACTACCTACACAACCCATACCTAAACCAAATAATGGGAGGCCATCCCAACTAGCCCAAGTTGTTGGACTTGTGGCCTACCCAACCTACCTGACTTATTCCATCTCTTCCCTGAACTGCAACGATATTCACCTTAGATCTGTGAAGACTCTAACCAAGGACCAACCTCGCATTAGCATTGGAGATCTAAATGAGGAGGTCCCAAGTGAATAATCGAAAAAAAATAAATCTCAGGAACCTTCAAAAACTGAAAATGCCCACTTTTCACTTTGAGACCCACCCTATCATTAAAGGCTAAATAAAGACGAACCTTCTATACAACTTGAGTTTGATTTCTTAGGAGAACTAAACAACGTGTGTGTCAAAATACCACTATTTCAAGCAATTAAAGATGTACCTATTTATTCAAAAGCAGTATGATAACTTTGTTTAAGGAAGCCTTGTAGGAAACAAAAGGATCCCCAAAGTGTTCATGTCATGGAAAACTATCAGACCTAATGATGGGGGGGGTTCTCATGACTAAATACTCTGACCCTAGAAGTCTAGTTGTTAATGTGCAAAGTAACAATACACGTATTAGTAACACATTAATTGACCTAGGGTCCGCCATTAACATTATGACATGTGAGACCATGAAATCCTTAGGACTTACATGCCTTAAGGGAACCCCCACTTTACTCCAACTCACTGATAGATCCACCATTAAACCAGAGGGAATTATAGAAGATGTAGTGATCTATGTGGATTCATGGGAATATCCTGCTAACTTCTTGGTCCTACAACCTACAACCTCTCTAGGCGGGTATCCTCTAATCCTTGGACAGGCATGATTGGCCATTGTTGATGCCTACATTGGTTTCTGATCATCCGAAATGACTATTTCCCATGAGACATCCACCAAACAATTAACTCTCTTCCCTCCTACCAAACCCAACATAGACTTAGAAACACCATTGTGGGTTGATGGAGAAGAAAGTGATGAAGAGGGGGAACCCATAAGGTCCTATCCATAGATAAATACCTCACCATAAGAGATAAAATCGAGGACATTGAAATCAATGATTTTATAGCCTCCCCCTCTTCCTCACAAAACACGCATATTCTTGAGAATATTATGAAACCAAAAACTTAGCTTTCCTTAGCCTCCTCAAGCATCTCACCCATTGAAAATGAAGCTGCATAAGAAAAAGACTAAGGATCCCTCATATAAATCATAGAAATTAGCCCAGGGAAAAATTTGAAAATCAACCAAGGACTGACCAAAAGAGCGACTGATTCAAGTGTTGCAAAAGCACAATGATGCTTTCACCTAGGATTACTCTAACATGAAGGGGATCCACCCTGAACTATATATATATATATATATATATATATATATATATATATATATATACACGAAGGTGTCAGACCCATTCGTCAAACTCAGTGTCGGATGAACGAAAGACATAGTCAAAGAAGAGCTACAAAAATTGCTTACATCTAACTTCATCTATCCCATTTCTGATAGTTGGTGGGTCTCCCCTCTTGTCATGGTACCAAATAAAAATGGTAAATGGAGAATTTGTGTAGATTATTGAGAATTGAATAAAGCAACACATAAAGATAATTTCCCATTACCGTTTATCGACCAGGTCCTATACATGCTAGAAGGAAAGAAGTATTTTTCTTTCCTCGATGGTTTCAGTGGATACAACTAGATCCAAATCGCCTCTGAAGACCAAGAGGAAACAACGTTCACATGTCCTTGGGGGAGATTCACCTATCGTTTTCTATCATTCTGGTTATGCAACACCCCCACCACCTTTCAACGATCCATTATGGGTATATTCTATGATCTCATTCATAGCTACATGGAAATAAATATGGATGATTTTACAATATATGGGGACATATTTGATGAGGCATTAGCCAATCTAGAAAATACATTAATAAGGTGCAAGGAGTCAAATTTTTCCCTTAGTAACGAAAAGTGTTTTATGATGGAAACTAATGGCATTGTACCAAGACATCGTATCTCATAAAAATCCATTCAAGTCGATCCAAAGAAAATAAAGGTAATACTCAATTTTCCAACTCGAACTTCGTAAAAGTAGGTATGAATATTTATAGGATATGCTAGTTATTACTCTAGATCCATTGAAATTTTTTCACGTATTACTCGTCCATTATTTGCCTTACTTAGCAAAGATATCGAGTTTGTATGGATTGAGACACACCAACATGTGCTTGATGAATTGAAAGTCAGAGTATCTAAAACTCCTGTAATAAGAGTGTCTGATTGGACCCTCTCATTCCACATTTCCACAGATGCATCCGACACTGCTATCAGAGCAGTCCTCAAACAACTCAAAGGAAAAGACACATATTCAATCTACTATGTCAATAAGAATCTCTCACATGTGTAATTGAATTATACGGTAACTGAGAAATATTTTCTTGTTGTTATTCATGCAATAAAAAATTTTAGACACTACATTATTGGATATCCTATAATCTTTCATATTGATCATGCTGTTATTAAATATTTTATGAACAAACCAATCAAAAATGGCAGGGTCACCAGATGGTTTCTTTTATTGCAAGAATTTGATATTACCATTTTAGGAAAACCAGGAAAAGATAACATAGTGGCCAAAATTTATTTCTAGAATAACATCTAATGATAATGAACCTCTAGTACAAGACTATTTTCCAGACAAACACCTCTTTGTAGTATCTACTAACTCACCTTCATTTGTAGATATTGCTAACTTTTTCGCTGCGGGAAAACTTCTGCATTATATAGCCCCCAAAGAACGACAAAGTTTAGTTAGGAAAAGTGGAATATTCTCATGGACTGATGGTTGCCTCTTCTACACTGGGCCTGATATAATTATTAGAAGGTGTGTATGAGAGGATGAAGTCCACAAAATACTAAAAGCATGTCATGATGGTCCATGTGGGGGCCACTTTGTAGATAAAAGGATTGGGTACAAGATACTCCCTTAAGGGTATTATTGGCCCACACTTTTTAGAGATGCCAAAGAATATGTGAAGAGGTGCGATAATTGTCAATGCATTGATAGACCCATACTAATGGATGAAATGCCACTACAACCACATATGGTGCCATAATATTTTGACAAGCAGGCCATTGATTTTGTGGGTCCAATAAATCCCCTATCTCATTGACACTCCTACATCATCATCTGTACATATTATGTCACAAAATGGATGTAGGCAAAGGCACTTCTGGCAGCAACCGAACAAACAATTGTATATTTTATCCATGAGGAAAAAATTTTAAGGTTCGAGATACCACGAGAGATAGTGATAGGTGGAGGAACTTAGTTCACATCACGACTTGTCAGATATTTGATGGAAAACTACAAAATCATGCATCAAGTTATAACACCATATCATCCACATGCAAATGGATAGGTAGAGGGGACTAACAATATCCTTTAGGCCATCATTACAAAAACCGTCAAATTACATCTCAAGGATTGGGTTGATAGACTTCCTGAAGCCTTTTGGGTCTACATAACCACCTGGAGGAATACTACATGTTGAACACCTTATGAGTTAGTCTATGGAAAGCGAGTACTACTACCCATTGAAGCAAAGATTCAGACACTAAGGACATCAATACAACTTGGGTTGGAACTATCAGAGGCTTAGAAACAAAGATTGCATCAAATCAATGAGTTAGATAAGCTACGATAGGATGCCCTACATCAAGACTCAGTGATACTACATCAAAGGGCCAAATGGCACAATAATTTTATCAAGAAAAATGAGTTCAAGGTTGGAGACTGGGCACTATTATTTGATTTCAGATTCAAGGACTTCAAAGGAAAATTTTGTGCCAAATGGTTTGGTCCATATGAGATTGGCATAGTCTATGAAAGTGGGGCCATCAAACTCTGCACTATCGATGAAGACTTCACTTATATCAATGACCCTTATCAAAGGAAGCCTTTTTGAGGAAAATTACAAATGGATGGTCGAATAGTGACCTGGAACTCGTTCCTGCTGGATAATTATGTACCCTCTTTAAATAT
>ML787734.1:119492-160088 GCA_009831015.1 Picea engelmannii
AAAAAAAAAAACTCAGAATAAACAAGAAGGTCACTTCACGGTTTTGTGACGGTTAAGTCAAGATCCTTCTCAATAAATCTTAATAAAAAATTGCTTTGCTAATAATATTATTTCTTTAGGATACGTGGGGGGGAATAACGTTGTTGCAACTTCAATTGTTGTGATTCTCCTTGCTGCAAATCCCTTTGTCACAACAATATTCGTTGTCGCAATCCCTGTTGTTGCAACTCTCATTGCTACAACCCCTACTGCCGCAACTACTCCCATTGTCGTGACTCTTGTTCCTACAACTCCCCCACCACATTCATATCATTTGTCCCAATTCCCTTGGATTTCACTCCATTTGTAGCCCCCCTATTCACTTTGCAGATTCCCCTTCCATTACGTTGGCTGCTACTCCATGACAACCTTCCCTCATTCCAGAAAACTCACAAGTTTCATTTTCTTACCCAAATCTCAGTCTATTTTCACTACTGCGACTTCATTGTTGTGACTCGCATCGCTACAAATCTTCTTGTACCCTCATTTCATTTTCCCACTTTTCACCTTTCCCTACACCGTCGATGCTACAACTCAAATCTGCACCATTTACCGCATCATCTATGATATGACCTCATCGATGCAACTTATGTTTCCACGACTTCCTCACTTTCATAAGTCTTAGACATTTCACGTTGATTGTTGAAACTTCATTACTATGACTCACATCGCCACAACGTTTCTTGCAGCTTCACTCCATTTTCTCACTTTCCACCCACACCTTTCCCCTCCATCACCTATGCTACATTTTGTATCCCCACCACAAAGATACATTTCCAATGTTGCAGTCTTGTCACTGCAAATCTCGTTGCTACGAATCCACTTGTAGATCACATTTCTGAACATCATCGTTCCTACAATTCCAACTGACGAAACCGATAATGTCGATGCTGCAATTCTAGCTAGGACCATTAATGGGACTTCATCCTCCGTCGTCAAGACTCAATCCATTCCATACTCGCACAACCACTCAAGGTAAGACATGACATGTATGTGTCCCTATCTGAATTGGTAATAAGTATGTTTTAATGGCAGATGTCTATGACATTCATCTGTAACCGCCACATCATAGCATCATTACTATAACCACGATTCACATACCCACCACCCTTATTGTTATAATTCTAAAATCACCACTCCATAATTCACATAGCTCTACAAACATGAACACTCGGAGTTAGTAGAGGAAAGGAGCCATGGGTGGATCATTAATCCGCAGAGAGATGACTTAACCAATGTTGTTGGAGGTTTATGACGACATCAAAGAAATCCTGGGATGAGCAGGATGGATGGAGTATGTGTTCGATTAAAGGGATACAATATTGAGATTGTGTTGAAATTCACCCTGAATTACACACAAGAGCACTCCATAGTCACAGGTACACATGTGGAGGTCACAGAGAAAATCGTCGCCGAAGTCACTGGGCTACCTTGCATAGGTGAAAGATGGTATAACCGAAGGACTTCGCACCCAAAAATTCCTAGGTAGTTACTCGGACTAGGGGAAGCTTTAGTCAAGAAAGGAATAGGCTTTGATTGTTGGTCATTACCTAATCCATGGGAAGACGTGGCTCCATTCATTCAACATTATTTCACTTGCGAAGGACTCTATGACACTATTTATGTTCAACACATTCACCTACTCGACCATCTACGCCATAACCGATCGATCGATATGTCGTGTTTTCTATTTAGGACATTGTAGATAATGGAAGTGCTTATCCAAAGGGCCAAGAACCCTAGGGAGACTGTATCACATCATGGCCTATCAAATTATTGGTCAAGCATGCGCTACAAAAATAAGGCCGCACCTAGAGTAGTATTGTGAAACCACTTGTTCTCCTCAATAAAAATGAAGTTTCTACCCTTCAGTTAGTCGAGATGGTAATTCCTGCGCTTCCAACTCCATGACAGACTACAGTTGCAACACCTTCGCTAGACAATGAGGCTTCGAAAATAATAGGACTGGTTGTTACAACTCCACAAAAGAAACCCAAGAGAAAAATCAGGGCAAAAACCTGCCATGCTGCAACTCTAGTAGAAGTAGACCATGACAATGATGTGGAAATAATGATCAACAAACCACCCACAAAGAAACTTCGAGGGCTTGCGAAAGGGCCACCTACCTTTCCGAATAAATGAAGGATAAAAAACAAGGTTGCAACTTAGCATAAGAAGAGGAACTACCAATCCTAAGGGGCCATTCCAGGAGGAAAACTAGAAAATATAGGAAGTTGAATCCTCTCCTGCTACACAAGAAACAGAGGAGGATACTCACCTAGACGCCCAAGAATTCTTGGCTGACACACACAAACCAGACCAAGACACTCTCAGTGAAGGCCTCAATGCTCTCCTGGAAGAATAAATAAATGAAGAATATTTGGTAGCCTCAATTGACCCACAAGAACCAGTGGATAACTTTACTCAAGAACAAGCTCCCATAGAGGCAAACGACCCAACACAATTCAATGAGGATGAGAAGGAAGAAGTCTATGCTCTTTCATTGAAAACAATAGAGAGAACTCCTCTAGCATAATTTCCCAAGACCTAGGAGCCACGGATGAAAAAGACAGAATAATCTATTAGTACAGAGGACAAGGGGAAATTGGACATTCTCATTGACACAACAATAAGCATAATTGAGGGAAACAAACTAGAAACAATACCTCTTGTTGAAACAACAAGAGGCACTCTTGAGAAATCAAATGTTTCTACTCTGGAAGATAAGCAGGAAATAGAACCAAAGGCCCTTATTTCCAAACAAGAACCAGTAGGGAGACCTCTTGGGGAACGACCTATCCATTCACCATATGTATAAGGAGTAGAAGAGGTCCCACCAGGCAACTCCTATGAAGATAGTCCTGATGATACACCAGACCAAGGCTTGCAACAATGTAATGTCCCCTTCTAAATAACCACCCAATGAAGACAACTTAATGGTCTATTTAATTCACGTAGACCATAATCAATAAAAATAAAAGGGAATTAATAATTATTTGATGTCATTAGAGAAAATGAAACATTATAAAATGACATTAAGTAATTAAAAAGTGACTAGGGGAAAAATAAAGTAAATAATTATAAAGTCACTTTATTAAAAGTTAAAAAGGTAAAAGGGTCACAAAAAGGTGAAAGTGGAAAAAGAAGGGTGAGAAGGATAAAAGAGAGATAAGAGATCATATATCTCATTATGTTGATCATTTTTACTCATCACATTGGAGAGAGCTCTTGTGGCTTGACGACTATGGTTTTGCAGCAAAACCCTTGTGCATAATTGGTTTCAATGGTGAAAGATTCCACCCTAGCCAATCTTAAGGGGAGAATCACACAAATTCTTCAATGGATCTCATTGGTCGAAGGTAATATATAGGTTTTCAATGATTGCAAGCATTTTTAAGGTAGAATTTTGTGTGAGGAGGATGATTTGCATGAAGGAGGCATTGCCTACTTTGGAAGGGTCGATTTACCCTTGAAGAAACATAGTTTGATTGGATGGAAGGCTGAGTTCTCTACTTGTATTGCTTACTACTATAATTGGGTCGATTTTGTATGGGAGAGAGGCCAAGTTTTGTGTTGGCATTGAATCTTCTTTGTGGGTTGAATTTCCTTCAGTAGAAGGGTCGATTTATCTTGTGAAGGGCGCACTTTTACAACTGGGACATGGTTCTTGTTGGCATGTTGTATAGTCTAGAAAGGGGGCAAGTTATTCATTGTTTGTGGACAATTTTCTCTAGTAGAAGGGTTGTAATATTTGGGAAATAGATTTCTAGAGAGGAGACTGTCATAGCAGCATATTTGTGGAGGTTACGGGCGCTGCTACAACCACAACTAGTTTTTCTTTTTCCTAGCCAACTTATCATCCAAATATTGTTGTTGTTCAAGATTTATCTTTGAGTTATTTTATGATGTATTAGTTAGGGAATGTGGGATTAATTAAGTAATCTCATTTATATATTTATTGTTGTCATTTGAGACAATCTTTAGTTTGTTTTCTTGTTCTACATTCACTTTGTATGAAGTGTGTGTTGGCAATATTACAAATTGTTCGCCAAAAATCCTAACTTAGAAAATACATAAAGCACAACCAAACAACCATCCCTAAATAATATCACGACATCAAGAATTTATTGGAGTGTTTGTTGAGGTGGCCTACACATTTTTTGACATAATATCTGCAATATAAATCAATCACAACGAACAATGAGGAGTTTATACAATGAATATTGGCATGTTAGCTAACTTTTTGATGAAATTCTGAAACGATAAAACCATTAGTAACCTACAACCATTAGCAAAAATTTGTAACAACAAGTAGGGGGGGAATATTACAGTGGTATCAGAGCTTCTTTTTCCTTCCAGCCTATTCATTGCATGAGACTTGGTGATTCTAGGTGAAGGGGCACACAATACCTACAGAAGAAGGAGGTATAAGGGAGCTAAAAACATCTTCCAATCAGAATCAAAAGGAGAAGAAGATATGGGGGAAATAAATGAGCATCAAGTTGATAGCGCTATGCACATATTGAATGATCAAGCAAGAAAAAAAATGACATAGTAAGGGTGCAAGGTAACTTAGACAGGGGACAACAACAAATGGTTGATCTTATAGCTCAGCTTGTAGAAAACACTCAAGCGAAGAAAATCATTGTGGTTAATGATCGTTCAAGGGGAACTAATGGCTTCCATGGACATAATGGAAATCGTGTAGAGGGGAGCCATACTCATGTCCCTACATAGAATCACATTGGATATACTAGTAGAGAGACCCCTAGACCACACATGCCTAAGTTTTTGGATGAACAACAAGCTACAAATCAGGGGAAACAAGGACATAGGGGATATTTTACAACATATTTGAGAGAGTATCAAATTCTAGAGGAGGAGTTTTAGGAATCCATGTCTATACAATATTTTTGTATAATTAAGTACCATAATAGGCCTAGATATTTCAACATGGGTCAACAAAGTTGGGAGATGCAGAGGAAAGTGGGGAAGTTATCCATTTCATACTTTGATGGGTCTAGCAAATCCACAACTAGGGCATGGGTATGAAAGTTGGATACTTATTTCCAAATCAACCCCATGACAGAGTCAGAGGCCATCAAGTACGCCAATTTGCACTTGGACTAGGAATCCCACGAGTGATGGTACCATGGGATAGCTACATCGGGACATCCAGGTATCACATCCTACTTGGACTTCACTCAGAGACTTATGGACCATTTTGACAGGAGAGATCCAGAGTTGCACTTCAAGGAGTTATCACAATTGAAGTAGAGTGGGACAACAAATGCTTACATATTAGAGTTTCATAGGGTGGCAGTCATGGTGACAGATATATCTGAGCACATGTTGATCATGCTCTTTATCAAAGGACTATCTGAACCCTTGTGGGGGTGGGTTAAATCCTTCAAACCAATATTTTTACAGGACGTCATTACTAGGACAAGGGACACAGAGCATATAGTCCCTAAGAACAAATTTCCTCCTAAACCTTTCATCCCTCAGAAGAGTAAAGACAATAATCCTTTCCAAAAAAAGTGGACTAGGAGAGATAGGTTGGATGATGATGACTAGAGGGAACTAAGGAGAAAGAAGTTATGTTTAATCTACAAGGAACCTGGGAACCTGGTCACAGGTGTATGGGCAAGGGAAAGGTGCACTATATAGACATTATTTAGATAGGAATGGAAAGGAGGAGATATGGCAAGCACAAGAGAGTGAGCATGATAGTCCAATTGATGAGTAGCCACATGAGGATGTCAAGAGTGGGGTTATTTCCACTCTATTAGGTGTTCCTAGATTCGACACCTTCAGGGTCCATGGGGTATTATAGGGACAACTTTATTGACTCAACTTTGGTGGATAAGAGAGGTATTCCTACTGTTGACTTTGAGTGGTTTGATGTAGTGGTGGCTAGTGGGCACAGAATGTCATGCACAGAGAAGATTCCATAGCTGAAAGTAGCATTGGGTAACTAAATAGTGTCTGTTGACTTCTTTGCAGTCAAGGTGCTAGATACTAACATCATATTGGGTGTTCAATGGCTTGTTTCCTTGGGGAAACATTCAGTTGACTATAAAACTATGGAGTTAGAGTTCAGGGCAGCGGATGGGAGGAAGGTGGTCTTGAGGGGCATGGCTAGTGATTCTCCTAGGATTGTCTCATACAAACAGATGGAGGGGATATTTAGGCATGGAGATGTATCTTATGCAGTAGAGTGCTTGATCACTTCTCATAAACCCTCAAATAGTAGCCAACAATATCATGTAGACATCCAGACTTTGTTGAGCAAACATGATCGAGTATTTGGGGAGATTCCACCAGGGAGACCTCCAAACATGGGATTTGAGCATACCATTAAGATAGAGGAGGGGGGAAAACCTATGATTAACACCCCATACATGCACCCAAATAAGTTTAAGGATGAGATAGAAAAGACCATTAAGAAGTTGTTGGAGATGGGGCATATCAGGCCTAGTTCTAGCCCATTCGCTTCATCAGTGGTTTTGGTCAAGAAGAAGGATGGCACAATGAGGATGTGCATTGATTATTGGGCATTGAACAAGAAGACAATAGAGAACATGTACCCCATTCCCAGGATTGATGAGTTACTAGATGATTTTCATGGGGTCATGTACTTTTTGAAGATTGATCTTCGATCAAGCTATCGTCATATCAGGGTTAGTGAGTGGGATGTTCACAAAACCATTTTCAAGTGTCACCATGGGAATTATGAGTTTTTGGTCATGCCATTTGGGTTGACCAATGCTCCTGCCAATTTCCAGTCATGCATGAACCATATCTTCAACAAACAATTGAGGAAGTTCTTGTTGATGTTATTTGATGATTTACTTATTTGCAAACGGACATGGGAGGACCACCTGAGGCATTTGGATGAGGTTTTGAGTATTATGGGAGAAAATTCATTGTACACCAAGGCATCCAAGTGTGATTTTGGCATGAAAAAGATTATATACTGGGTCATGTGAAGAGTGCATAGTGGGTACATGTACACCAGGAGAAGATCCATGCCATATTGGATTGGACCACACCTAGGTCTCTCACAGAGTTATGTTGGTTCTTTGGGATATGTAGCTACTACAAGAGATTTTTTAAGGTATTTTCACAATTGTGTGCACCAATGACAGAACTTACAAAGAAAGGAGCATTCATGCAGACATAGGGGTCACAACAAGCATTTATAGGCTCAAGGAGGTGATGATCATTTTCCCAGTGTTAGCAGTTCCTGATTTCACTCATCCCTTTGTACTTGAGTGTGATGCATCGGGTGAGGATATTGGGTCAGTTCTGATGTATAATAAACACCCGATAGAGTTTGAGAGTAGGAAGCTTAGAGACACAAAGAGAATATACTCCATTTATGACAAAGAGATGCCCGCCATCATGCATGCATTGGTGAAATTTAGGCAGTATCTAATGGGTGGTTGATTTGTGGTTAAGACTGACCACAACAATTTGAGGTACTTCCTGGAGAAAAAGGATTTGAATGAAAGACAATGAAAATGTGTCATCAAGATACATTCATATGACTTTGGTATTGAGTATGTGAAGGGAAAGAAAAATTTCGTTGTCGATGCCCTTTCTAGGAGACTAGTAGCATGTTCCCTAATGGAGATTTTAGCTGATTGGAAATCTCATCTTTTGGTGGAATATTCCAAGAATCAATTTGTGTGTGAGTTGATGGATGGATTCATACAGGATGACATGTACCTGGTGGTGGATGATATTATTTTCTACAAATATAGGATATATTGTGTCCCTAAGTCCACACTCAAGGAAATGATCTTGAGGGCTTCACATGACACACCATTGGCAGGGTACCCAAGGCATTTCAAAACCTACAGGCAGGTACAAGAGAGGTTCTCATGGAAGGGCTTCAAGGATGATGTCTTGTGGTATGTGAGAGAGTGTATGACTTGTCAGCAGAAAAAGTCAGATCATATGCACCGAACATGATTATTATAGCCTCTACCTATTCTAGAGAAGAAATGGGAGAGTGTGTCAATGGAATTTATCACAGGTTTACCAAAGGTACCATGAAGATATTGTATATATGTAGTGGTCGATCGGTTGACCAAGTTTGCACACTTCTTGACTATCTCATCAGAGTACATGGCAACACAAGTGGCATAGTTGTTTTTTAGGGAGGTAGTTAGACTTCATGGGTTGTCAAGGTACATTGTTAGTGACAGGGATATTATATTTCTCAATGCTTTTTGGCAGGATTTATTCAGGTTGGTAGGCACATAGTTGATTCCTAGCGCCAATTATCACCCTAAGAAAAATGGTCAGACATAGATTGTGAATAAATGGAATGAGAGATATTTGTGCAACTATGTGTCAAGACAATAGAGGACATGGATTAAGTGGTTGCATCTGGGGGATTATTACTATAACACCACCTATCACATGTCCATTGGTATGACTCCATTCAAAGCTTTGTATAGTCACAATGTTCCTTTATTTGTGGATTTTTCATTTGAGGATAACAGGGATCCCAAATCCAAGGATTGGATTCAAGAGAATTAGGATGTCCTTAAGGCCCTTAAGGATAATTTGAAAACAACTCAAAATCAATAGAAGACATATCCAAATAGGCATAGGTTTGAGCATAGTTTTGAAGTAGGAGACTTGGTATTTCTGAGGCCCTTCCCTAATCCATGTTCCTTGGGTTGTGAGGGGTTATGGGGTGATCTGCAGGGCTGAAACCATATAGACAGTCTCCATTGAAGAGGAACGATGCAGAAAAATTAAGGCCCTGGTTTTATGGCCCATACAGGGTAGTGTGCAAAGTTGGGGACATGGCCTATTAGCTTGAGCTTCTTGAAGGGAGAAAGATCCATAACGTTTTTCATGTGTCTTGCCTAAAAAAGGCAACAGGACAACATGTGACCACTTCTATAGAGTTTCCCCCATTGGATGTGGAGTGGTAGTTGGTTTTGATTCTAGAGGAGATTTTGGAGGTCAGGGATATGATATTGAGGAGAAGAGTTATCAGAGAGTTCTTGATTAGGTGGAGATACTTTCCAGTAGAGGACGCCACTTGAGAGGGAGATTAGAATTTGCAGCATCCTAATTTGCAGTTGCTTAGGGACAAGCAATCTTGGGAAGGGAGGACTGTAATGTCCCCTTCTAAATGATCACCCAAGGAAGGCAACTTAGTTGTCTATTTGATTCTCGTAGACCATAGTCGATAAAAAGAAAAGGTAATTAATATTATTTGATGTCATTAGATAAAATGAAACATTACAAAATGACATTAAGTAATTAAAAAGTGACTGGGGGAAAAATAAAGTAAATAATTATAAAGTCACTTTATTAAAATTTAAAAAGCTAAAAAGGTCACCAAAAGGTGAAAGTGGAAAAATAAGGGTGAGAAGGATAAAAGAGAGACGAGGGTTCATTTCTCTCATTATGTTGATCATTTTTACTCATCACATTGGAGAGAGCTCATTTGGATTGACAACTAGGGTATTGCAACAAAACCCTTGTGCATAATTGGTTTCGGTGGTGAAAGATTCCATCCTAGCCAATCTTGAGGGGAGAATCACATAGATTATTCATTGTATCTCATTGATCGAAGGTAATATACAGGTTTGCAGTGATTGTGGGTATTTTTTAAGGTAAAATTTTGTGTGAGGAGGTCGATTTCAAAACTCCTAACTCAAAAAATACATAAAACACAACCAAACAACCATCCCTAAACAATATCACAACAACAAGAATTGATTGGAGTGGGTGTTGAGGTGGCCTACAAATTGTTTGACATAATCTTCGCAACAAAAATCAATCACAATGAACAATGAGGAGTTTATACAGTGAATATTGACATGCTAGCTAATTGTTTGATGAAATTCCTAAACCAAAAAATCATTAGTAACCTACAACCATTAGAAAAAAATTGTAACAACAACTGGGGGGGGATAGTACAAGAATTAGCAGCCATAGGCTTCTACTTCAATCACTCCTAGATGGGTAAGAAACCCCCACTCTCTCCCTATCTATGCCTCTTTGGTGAGAGAAAATAAAATGTTGAGGGTGAAAAGTTTAAGGCTTAAGATCAATGTGAATATGCTCAGAGAAGAGCTTGAGGAACATAAGGAATGAACTTGAAAAATTAGGTTACCCTACAACAAGTTCTCTTGTCGTATGGGAATCCTTAACTAGCTCACAAGAAATATGTCAACCTAGGGATACAAAAGAAGTAGTTGTCAAAGCTACATATTTTATGGTAATTGAAAAATCCACTCAGATAGAGACAAAACAAAACAAAGAAGTTCCAACAGAAGAGAATATCCGTGAAGCGAATGAGGCAATAGAGGAGGCAATATATGGTATCAATGACCCCTAGGGTCACCCTGGCTTCTCTAACATTGAGTGATTGTGGTTGTATGAGGACATGCAACATTTTTGGGCTAGGGGAGATGATGGGCGCCTAAAATGGCACACTTTCAACACATGTCTATACCTTTTTGCTTACCATTTTCCATTAATCACTTTCCTTTTTATATTTCCTTTATCCAGATGACCTTATCTATCACTAAGGTATGAATCCTACCCCATATGTCATTATTATGTTACTTTTGCATAATTCTTAGGAGGAACTCATTAATTTTAGTCACCAATATTTTTATATAAGAGAATACAGTATTTACAACACCTCTTTTTAATTGCAATTCCAAGTGATATAATTTCGAGCGCTAACCAAGTTGTTTTAATTTCAGGTGCGAAACAATTGTTGCAACTCAAGGTGCATCTGTAGTTGCTGCAAATCCAGAAAAACCGTTGCAACTCCGAGTACGCTTTCCATTGGTGTGACTCCAAATATAGCTCACCAGCACAATTCTCAACATTGCAACTAGAAGTTGGGAAGCAATCAGAAGGGCGACAGGAGACAAGTAGGAGACTAAAGGAGAAATGAGTTACCTATCGAGTCAACATACACTTGATTCCCACTAAATTTTGGAAGAATATTTGTAACCGGATGAATAGTCAGATTCTCATGATTGTCCATATGTTGTTTGTATAATTTTTTAACATTAGTCATGCTGTATAAAATCCTCGGCTCCTTAGAGATAAGGGAGAGGGAAATTATTCTGGTAATTACATTTGGGTGCTATTGTATCTTTCAAACTACCACAATATAATTTTGGTTCCAACTTTCTAATTATGTGTTGATATATTGATTGATCGTGTGATTTTGGTTCCATATCCCAGTACCTCGCCTAACGGGGTAGGGCCCCCTCCTTGGTCAGGTACTTCATGTAACAATAAGATTAGAATTAACATTTTGCTTTTGTTCAGTTTATTTTATTGTTGGTTGCTTTCAATTGTTATAATTCCAAATTCATAACTTCATTCACATAATACTGACATCTTTACAGTTTGATGACATTCTAGAATTATATTATAGTTTCTTGGATTTCAAAGTTATCTTTCAGTTCAATGTAATTTTATATCTACAGAACAATGTTATGATTCACGAGTGGTTTGGTTTTCTAGTCTTAACTTGCAATTAAGATTCTTGTAATATCACAATCATTTTTCGCTTTTGACTGCTACAAATCCAGTCTTTTCAGTTTCGATTATAGCATAGTTCTGTCATTGTGACTCACATTATTGCAACTCAGTTGTTGGATTTATTTTCGTGTTGCATCTTTGTTGTTGCAACTCCACTTCCAGCTGCACTTATTTTGTTTATTTTCTAATTCTCTCTAGATTTAGTGTTTGGGATTTTGGATTGATGTTATTGAATGAATAGACACTTTATTGTTGCAACAATACAAGACCTTCACGATACTCAAGCAAGTCACCAATAGATCATAGCACAAGTTTCAATTTCCACAAGTGTGATTTTAATTTCCGTAAGAGTGATTTTAATTTCCACAAATGTGATTTCAATTTCGGCAAGTGAGATTTCATTTTCCACAAGTGTGATTTCAATTTCCGCAAGTGTGCTTTTAATTCCCGCAAGTGTGATTTCAATTTCCGCAAGTGTGATTTCAATTCCTGCAAGTGTGTTTTAATTTTTGCAAAGCAACTTAGGTCATATCATAGTTTGGTGAATTAGTTAAGTATTATGAATATTTGAATTGTGACATTAAAGTGCTACAACACCATAGTTGAAACACTCTTCCTGCATAGATTGTGCATGATAGTTTGAAAGTTCTATATGAACCCCAGATTGATAATTAAATGTACAACTCTTCACTTGCTTACTAAGTTAATTAGAAAGTAATTGAAATGTCTGTCAGTCTATCTTAACTCAATAGTTAGAGCTACCTCCAGATCTGGATTCGGGCTAGGAATCTAAAATAATCCCCTCAAGGATTCTTGTAAGTTGTCCAAATAAGAGAAAATATGAGGAAGAAAGTCTATCCAATAGTTAACTCAAGATGTAGGTAGTTTTATGGTGAACTCGGGTCAGATCAATCTAATCACATAGAGTTTTCCACCCCCGCCCCCCCATATTCATCATGTAGATCATCCCCTGGAATTTTTGTGACCTAAATGGAAGAAGCAAGCAAAGGCTTCTTCGAAATCACATCATGACTGTGAATCTGGACATTCTCTTCCTTTAAGAGACAAAATGTGCAGGCAATGAGGCTGAATAAATTCTAGCTAGATGATGGAGATAGAGTCAATTTGTTTATACAAATTCTAGAGGTACAACATGGGGATTGGCTATCTTTTGGAATCCAACGATGGTCATCCTAGACAATTTATTCACTACCCGATGGTCTATCTCTGCCAGATAGAGCCGTCGACTTCGATAAGGCAGGAATCATCACTAATTTCTATGGCCCAAACACACTAGTTGATAAAATCTCCTTCTTGCAAAATCTGGAAGGTTTGGGCAAAATTACTTAGGGACACTAATGGATCCTTGGAGGGGACTTTAACATAATCATTTCCCTCAAGGAGAAGAGAGGGGGAAGTCATAGGTTGGAGGAAGACAACGAAAACTTTATATCTTTGATAAACACTCTATACCTAGTGGACTTGGAAAATATAAATGGATATTTCACATGGTATAACAAAAGATCGGCTACCCAACAAATAGAAAGCTGCCTGGACCATTTCCTTATCTCCAAAAATTTAATGATGGATGAACTATTAATGGAATCCAATAGTATTTTGGTGGTTGGATCTGATCATTGGCCAATACAGTTATGGTTGGACATCACCATCTCTCTGCGGTGCTAACCTTTTCGCTTTGAGAAATTCTGGCTCACCCATCCTGACTTTTAGGAGAATGTGGTGCACTGGTGGGGCACAAATGCTACAATACCTCATGGCACACTGATGTATAGATTTCAATAAAAGATAAAAAAAAATCAAACAACACTTGAAGGAATGGAATAATCACACCTTTGGAAACATCTTTCAGGCTCGAAGGGATTTAGAGAAATGCATGAGGGAAATTTAGCAAGAAATCATCACTCATGGCACCTCGTAGTAGTCAAAAGAGGAGGAGACTCGGCTCAAGCAACAACTGGAATATCGATATGCCCAAGAAGAAATCCTATGGCACCAAAAATCTCGTATTCAGTAGCTCAAAGAGGGAGAGAAAATGATCTGGATCTCAGGAGCTGAGATATGGATGGCGTGAATGCCTAGAGAGGAGGAGCTTAGACATGCCAATATTGCATGAAAAGAAACATGGACAAAAAAAAACATGTAAATGAAGTACTTAGGAGGTGACCCTCAAAGAGGAGCCTCACCTCTAAAACTAATTATGTAACATCCCTCTCTATTAAACACACTATTATTGACTTATTCTTTGAGGACATTTGCTTGCAAGTGATCCGGGTATGGTACACTGTGATTTCATTCAGATTATGGGTTATATATGATGATGTTGAGGTGTTATGGCTTATTGATTATATTGAAGTATGTATGTATATTGAAAGATGCTTTTGACAAGTCATCCTGAGTATGCAGGACACATGATAGGTTATGATGTCGATGGCATCAATGGGAAACCTTGGACCCTAGATTTAATCAGGGAGTGGATTGTATTGTTTGAGTATTTCATTATTATGCACATATGATGTATGATGGATTTTAGTATGATTTATGTATATGGATTTTTGACATTGTTTTTGTTAGTGGATGCAGGCTTGACGATGCTTGCTAATCCGACTCACATAGGGGCCTTGCACAGAAACCAGATATTGAGCGAGAGGTGTGGCAATGTCCCTGTCACAACCTGCTATCACTCCCATCATGACTAGAACTATAGGTTAACGATTACCTAATTTGCGTGGTCCATGATGCCATGAGGACAAACTGAGATAGTCGTTCACGAAGATTTCTAAAGGGTGCACAATAAGGAAGATTCCTTATTCCTTAGAAGCCCTTAGTCTCTCACAAGGTTGACCAAATGGAGTTTTGACTCCAAGGGGTTGGACAAACTTCCAAAACAAGTCAACGTGAGTGGCACCCTTGGAGCATGAAGATGTGTCTTGAAGGCACGTCGCGCAATTGAAACCTGAGTCAATAAATATAGGTGTCCTAGAAAACATTGGAATGATTATACCTTGTTGGATTAAAATAATTAATTAAACAATAGATTATTAATTATTAAAGCCTAACAAAAGTCTAAGTCGAAGTCTAAAATTAAATAAAAGACTAATTGAATTGTGACATGAGTTGAATATTTGAAGGAAATCAAATGTTAGGAAATAGTAAGTAAAAACCTAAAGAATTGATGAAATGCATGTGTGCGTGAACTTATTAAAAAGGAATCTTTATTTAGAAATAAATAACAACTTGAGAGAATGGGTTGTGCATAGAATATAATTTTGACTCAACCAACCCTATCCTAGCTAGAAGAAGACTCCTAATCCAACTCTAACTAAAATATAGTTAGGAGACACCCATTAATTAAGGGATTGGGGAACTAAGAGACAACTAAGAGGAAAAGTAGAAACACATGGGGAAATGTGAGGAAAAGTGGTTTTTTAATAAAAATAAAAGAGAAATTACTTGTTCAACCCGGGGAGAATGTGACACATGTAGTGGCTGAATAATCCTGTAAATGAATTATTAAAAATTAATGAATGATGCATGAGGGACAGATGTCCGTGAGAAATATTTCTATAAAGAAATTGCCATAGAAGGGAAGGGGATCAAACTTTTGGGGAACATTGTTATGCTGCCAAATTTTTGATTGACTGTGTTTTACTTCTGAGAGTTGGGACTCCAGGCTTGTGAAAAGAGTGGAAGTTCTTCCTTACGAGTTAAGCTTGGAAGATATTGTTTTCTGGTCTTTGTGCTTGGTCCCTTTGAGTCTCGTGGGGATAAGGGGGAAGAAGAGTACCCCTAGCGTTGGTTGGGAGGTATCGGTGAAGTCTCTGTGATTAGCAAGCAAAGGAAATGAAGGAGCACAGGACTTGAAGGCCATATTCATTACGCAACATCATTGGTTCTAGTATTTTTTTTTATTTTGAATGCATTTATATTACGAGTGTCTTGGTATAATAGATTGATTAAGTCACTACAGAATCATTGGAAGGTCTGAGTGCCAAGTGTTGCATTTGCGGCCAAAAATTTAACAGTTACAACGTTATATTTTAATCCTCTCTGTAATTTCAGACGTTTTCTGTACTCTAATCAAGCGACCTGACCCTCATTGTAGAATGTGAATTTTATTATATGTAGTCTATGATTAAAGTCTGTATTTTCATCCATGATGTATGTGTGAGTAGAGTTTTTAGTTGGGGTTATGTTAGGAAATTAACAACACCTTGTTCATCGGTCAAATAAGGATGTAGTTCTGACTATATCGTGAGTCTCTGGATAATATTCATTGAAACCCTAAATTAACTATATTGTGTTTTTCTCGGTTGAATTCATTTTTGAACCCGAGTTATCTGCAGCATGAATGCCCATGTTAAATTGAAGTTAAATCCAAAGTTCCAGGACCTAGGGAGGCTTGTTAAAGTCTCAGAAGTTGACTTTTAACCTGTAGTGTGTAAGCCCTTTTCCTTAACAAAGTCATGCATGTGACCTTGGGCTAGAACCGAGTGCTAGCCAAAGGGTGTTATTCAGAGTTTCAGGACTCTGGAGCTCCAGAGGTTTGTTATCCTTAACAATCCCTTCCACCCGAAGTGATTACCAGCCGAATTCGGTCGTAAGCCGAGTTGACCGACAGTTGTAGGTCAAACCTACTCTTCCACCTTCCTTAGTAAATTTTATGATTTTAATCAAGGGCTAATGAATATTTTCCTCACACAGGAGTCTACGGTGGTGATCCACTTTAGAACTATAGACTTTGGGTTTTTTTTCCCATTTCACAACTTAAACTAGATCACCCGGATCGTCGAACCGTCGAAGGGATAGGGGATCTAACGGATTACACTTTCCTTGATCAATGACCAATGTCTACTCTATAGTTTTAAACTCTAGGAGTTTCTCACTTTTCATAACAACGACTACTTTTTGCTGAAGTATCAAATCCTGAACAATTCAGAGATCGATAGTTATCGCACCTAGCTCTGATCTACGGCTAGAAGAAAGTCTAAGACTCCGGGATTTAGAAGTTTTTGCTACTTCAATTCATGTTACCTCCGAACTAGAAAAGTTCGAAACCATAGATATGGCAGTCTTTGATTAACCATCGTCAATGGTGAGGATTAATTATGGGCTCTGGGAGTTCGGGACTTTTCTCACCAACACAACTTCCACCCACCACCGCCCGAATGGTCAAATTTTGAATACTCAAAATCTACGGACACGTGTACACAAGGATCAACTGTAAGGATTTACTCTGGACTTCAGGACTCCCAGAGTTCCTTAACTTTTAAACATCTCGACTCATTTTTTCTGGAGTGTCGAATTTTCTGAACCTCCAAAAATCGAAGGCTCGTAGATCTCACAGTCCTCGATCGATCGCTAGATCTACGACTGTCCTTCACTCTGAGACTTCGAAGCTTTAGGGTTTTCTTTGCCTTAGTCGGTTACAACTCAAACTCACCAAATCATTGAACCCCTTAATGATCCAATGACTCACATTCACCTGTTGATCTACGATGTAGATTCACTCTACGACTTCGAGCTTCGAGGCTCACTCGGTACAACCAACTAAGATCCACCGATGTAATGAATCCTGAAGATCTTAGGGTTTTTCGAGTGCGCATATCTTGTCTGATTGGAAGGTCATGGGGATTCGACCCTCACGGCCAAATTTATACCTCTACCTCCTTTGAAGGGATTCCACTCATTCATTTTCTCTCTCGAACCCTGCACACACTTCTTCTCTCGAGCACTGGATTCTAAATGTTGAGTGTGCGCTTACACCTCCCCTGTGTAAGATTTCTCCGTCCCTCCTGAGCTTCGTCCTTCCGATTTTTAAGACATTTTCCCGACCTGAGAGAGGTCTATGCACACCGAGTGATGTTTCTCCTGAACCTAGGCTTTCAAGAAGCCTGTCTACGCACTTCTGGAGTTGGATCTGGAAGGGTTGCACTGTGACACCCAAAAGAGAGAGACTTCAGGTTCCTTACAAAACTTATTAATTCATTATCATAATAGACCTTCACTCATTGCAAAGTTTTATTCATCACTTTAACAGTTAGTTTACAAGGTACATAGTAAGCTTATGATCTCTGTTATGTGTGGACGAGCTTTTTCTCTCCTCCTCCTTTCCTACTTTAAATTGTTAGGTGGATCATACATCTATCTACTTGGTTGTAACCTGTAGGGTTGTCACCCTCATTCCAGTGAACCAAATAAGGTCGAAATTGTCATAATGATCGATTGCTTATTAATGGTCTCTGGTTTTTACTGTAATTTTTTGTCCAAATATTAATGGAATTATTATGATCCTTAAATTGAATAATATTATGACTTTACTATAATAATACTCATTGGGCATTATGAAATGGTGATCATGTGACTAGATTTTTCTATGTTGAAGAAAATATAGCTAAGTATGCCGGTAAATATAATTAATGTTTGGATTGGACTGAAAATATGGGAATTAGATACTTCCTTGTTCCTCAAAACAGTCACCAGTCCTGAGACCTTAAGTGGTCAAAATCAATCAGATGAATCCTGGACTTGAGTGTTGATTATGTGTCTTGGAGGTCCTAACCTTGCAGGTAGCTTGGATGGGTAGATATTCTTGATTGCCTTGTATGATGACTTATTATGTTAGAAGCAATGATGTTGTGTGATGAAACTGGTTATGGTTGATCTTGAATAATTGTGATGTTTACTCTTGTTGTATGTGATAATTATGTGATATGGCAGATCGTTAATACATTGAAGTTGCAACTAAATCTAGTTGTGCAATGAGATGAATGAATTAGACTGTGTATGAATGAAGTATGTTAATATCATGCTTAACTTGTTCTAATGATGTTTTCTTAATGTTTTAAAGGAAAAAAATTATCTCTTACTATTATCAATTGTTTATGATGTAACAGAGCGGTTGTTACAAATTACTAGTAAATCTCTCAAAGTTAATTAATCTCACAATGAACAATAACAAATGTGAGAGAATCCAAAATGAGTAACTTGATATTATAAGAAGGCTTGATAGGAATTTATATAGCATTACAAAATGTTCCATTGGTGAACTAGGTGGATATCAGTGGCCACCCACCTTTTCCAATTGGCTCAAAACAATTTTCTGGCAATTTTGGTAATTTACTATTTTTAGCAGTTTTTAACTCCTGGGGCCATTTTGAGGGCCTAAATAAAGGTTTATTGGGATCGAGTTTCTCAATGATAGCCAAATTTTGTGATTGATCCTCCAAAATGAATCTCATCGATGATACCTTTCCAACGTGCTATCGTGCGCACCAAATAGAGATTGTATGCCAAAATTACACCCCTGGGAAGTTGATACACCAAACTACCCAAAACGGGGTCCACAAAACTGTTAGCTTTTCATCTTCCAGGGTTAGGGTTTTGGATTTTATTTATGATAAAAATGTCTTTGGATCCTCATTGTAAAATCATCTTCTTGTGAATGTGAGTAGCAGACACATCTCTTCTCAGAGATAAGCTACCACCATTCTAGCGAGTCTTTCAAACTGTATTTTACAATCTTTGTACATTTTCGCTCATTAATAGAAAATTGTGTATTACTGTATCTATGTGTTTATGGTTGCATCTCTGATACATTTATGTTATATTATTGGATATCTGAAATATCTCTTTACATTTATTTATTATATCTCCGCTCTCATTTCGTGCTGAAAATAATCTGGATCAGTGGTGTCAGAGTAGGCTGCTCTTGATTGTTTTTCAGTGCATGTCATCAACGGGGTCCAAGTATAGAAAGTTGGGTCTCGAGCTTGTCTCTCTTAAAGACAATAACTCTCGTATGTCCAAGAAACCCTCAATGGAAGAAGAAAAGAAGAATGACAGAGCATATGATTCTATTAATATGTTGCTTGAGCAAGCTCTCACTAGACAGAGGGATGAAATGATGGAGAATTTTGCCCACATCCTTCAATGTTTGTCGATAACAACAGGCACATCTTCATCAAGTGACCACTTTGGAAGTACCTCGCCTTTCAAGGTACAAGTTAATTTTTATATTCCCATATTTGAAGGACAAATAGATGCAGATTCCTTAGAAAAATGGTTAAATCTGCTAGAAGGTTATTTATGTGTTCATAATTTCTCCGACAGGGAAAAGATCACCTTCGCACTCCTTAAGGATCTCCCCCATGTCAAACATTGATGGGAAACTTACCGGGAGAAAATTTCCACAAAGGATTCTGGAATATATGGGGTCGAGCCCACTTGGGATTTTTTTTGTGGATGTGGTAAAGGAACAGTATTACCCTATTGGAAACTATGAGACTAGTACATGAGGTGAACCACACTGCAGCAAGAGAGGGGCCAAGCAGTTTCAGATTTCACCAATACCTTCCATACCTTTTGCACCAAGCTGGGTATCAAATACTTCGAACGACATTTGGTTCTAAAATATCGTGGGGCTCTACACAGATACATCCAAACTGAAATGGATTTTCTAGGAATCTCATCACTTGGTGTTGCTTATTGATATGTTGTTAAAATCTAGCAGAAATTTAAGAACCAGAACAAACAGGAGTTCGAGTCTGCAAATCCACAACAACCAAAGTATGATAAATACGGCCCTAATAAATAATCTTCCAAAAACCAGTCCAATCCACACGAAAAGAAGGGTAATGGAAAGACAAAGAAGGACACCGGAAAATGGTGTGATTTCCATAAAATCCAGTGGCACAACACCGATGAATGTCGCTCAAAACAGTCATTGGTGGTCGAGATCAAAGACAAGGAGCCAAACCCTGATTCATAATCTAATTTAGAAAATATTGATAGAAGATAGATCATCGATGCAGACCCCACTGCTATTTTCATGATCGCAACAATTCAACAAGAAGAACCCATAGATCCTGAAGAGGGGGAGCACATTTTTCATTCATAGATGTGGGTGAAGGAGACCTCGCTGCATTTTAGTTTTTATAGTGAAAGCCAGAAGAACCTCATCTCAACAGAGGTCGTCAAACAATTGGGATTGTCGACAACACCACACCCACAACCATACAACATTGGTTGGCTTCGTCGGGGACGAGATATTTGTGTGAGCCAGAAGTGTCGATTGTCATACAACATCCATCCCTTCAAGGATGAGCTATTATGTGATGTTTCTCTGCTGGATGTCTGTGATGTTCTCTTGGGCCAGCCATATATGTGGAAGCACCATGCTATGTATGAGTCTCGACCCTGTAGTGTCATTGTTACTTTGGGGGGGTCATCTCTACAAGATACCAGAAGTAGTTCCAACTACTGTCCCACCTAAACAGTGTTGCAATATAGTATCTCATACTACAAAATTCAGCTTCTTTACAATATGTTAAAAAGGTGAACATAAGGATACTGCAACCACTATAGCCTCAGCCCAAGCACCTTCTATCCAACATAAGCAGGTTGACAAGATTGTAGCAAAGTGTAAAGATTCCTTCTACACACAGGCATCTCATGTAGCCAAACTGGTTAAAAATGTCCAACCCTTCCAGACACAGGTTTGTGACAATCTTCAACAAGCTAAGCAACACAACTCTTCCAACAAGGCAAGCAACTCATCAAGATGCAGATTCAACAAACACTTTTCCCTCTCCTCTAGGCACTCAGTGCAATGGATACCATTTCTTTTTAAGGAGGGAGCATTGATCTAGGTGGATATCGGTGGCCACCCACCTTTTCCAACTGGCTCAAAACAATTTTTTGGCAATTTTGGTAATTTACTAGTTTTAGCATTTTTTAACTTCCGGGGCCATCTTGAGGGCCTAAATGATTGAGCCCCAAAAATGAATATCCTCAAGGATACCTTTCCAACGATCTATCGTGCACCCCAAATGAAGATCGTATGTCAAACTTACGCCCCCATGAAGTTGATACACCAAACTACCCAAAATGGGGTCCACAAAACTGTTGGCTTTTCATCTTCCGGGGTTAGGGTTTTGGATTTTCTTTATGATAAAAAGGCCTTTGGAGCCTCATTGTAAAATCATATTCTTGCAAATGTGAGTAGCGGACAAATCTCTTCTCAAAGATAAGTTGCCACCATTCTAGCGAGTCTTTCTAACTGTATTTTACAGTCTTTGTACATTTTCGCTCATTAATAGAAAATTGTGTATTGCTGTATCTCTGTGTTTATGGTTGCATCTCTGATACATTTCTGTTATATTATTGGATATCTGAAATATCTCTGTACATTTATTTATTATATCTCCTCTCTCATTTTGTGCCGAAAATAATCTGAATCAATTGGACAAAGTAAAAAAGAGCTCATTAAACGAGTCTCTATTATTACTATAATAGATCTAAATACCCAACTAACTAAGTAGTGGAAAATAAAACCCGATACAATAATGGAAATAGATCATTAAAAGAGTCTCTATTATTATAATAATAGATCTAACTACCCAGCTAACTAAGTAGTGGAAAATAAAACCTAATACAATAATGGAGAGGTGGGACTCTCTTTGACCCATACAAACAACCTGTTAGCCCAATTAATTAATGAGGAGGTGGGAATCTCCTTGATCCACATGGAAAATCTATTAGATTTACATCTTTATGACTTTTGCATCCGAAGTTAGACCCCCCTAAAATTTGGATCATCCCCCCCCCCAGAAAATGATGGTCCCCATCATTTCACCCATTCTAAAAAGAGAAACCCCATTATCGTACCATTATGATTACAATGTGAAAATACCCAATTAAGAGAAGGGTTTTGTGTGGTTGACCCATAATCGTGCGTTTGTGGTTGACCCATAACCTAGTTGACAATGGCATTGTACATGGGTAGAAAAATAGAAGAATTTTTAATAAAATCCCAAAATGGAAAAATGGTGACTTTGGGGGCTGTGAACATCCCTCTGCAAATATATTCATAACTTCTGCTACAGGTTATAAAATCCAATTCCCTCGAAGACCCATTTGAGCTACTGAAGATATATTTTCATCGGTATATGGAACTTGTCCTGAGGTGGCCCATGGAGTGAGAAAATCCAGGCCGAATTTGAAGGGCACATGACCACGCTGGTTATAGACATGTGCTGCTTAAAACAAAGATATCTCATAAACCATACAATGAAATGAATTTTTTCAAAATACCCATTTGAGATATTGAAGAGATATTTCCAGCCATATGTGGAACTCCTTCTATAGTTTTCTGATCAGGGGGGGAAATACCTTTGAATATTGTGGTATGCGCGACCTCCTTAGGTTAAATACATTCTGAGATTCAATCAATGATATCTCTCAAACCAAGAAGACAAATGAGATTATGAGAAATACCCATTTGAGATATTGAAAAGATATTTCCAGCCATATGTGGAAATCCTTCTGTAGTTTCATGAGTAGGGAGAAAAGTACCATTGAATATGGTGGTACGTGTGGCCTCCTTGGGTCAAATACATGCTGAGATTCAATCGATGATATATCTCAAAACAAGCCAAATGAGATTCCGCGAAATACCCATATGAGATATTGAAGAGATATTTCTAATGAGATGTGGTAGAGCCTCTGAAATTTTGTGTAGAGGTCTCATCACCTCTTTGAATTTGGTTGAGTGTAGAGGGCCATAAAGGATGCCAAGGGTTTGTAGAGCATCATGGTTTGTTGTAGAGGTTGTGGAACCTTCGTGGGAAGCATGGGCACCCTAAAAATTTATTGAAAAAGTTGCAGACCAATGGATTTAGTGGATCTATGTATGGATGTAGTGAATTCATGTATGGTTCTCCTTGTAATGGTGAACGATGATCCGAGGGTAAGAAAAACCTTGTATTTCTTGTGGACCAACTGTGATGCTTACAGTTTATGGCTCGGCAAATGGAGTACGATAGTACCAAAAGGAGGTTGGTGATTGCTTCAAATGTTTCAACCCACATCATGCTTCAAACCCTTGTTTCGATGGAGAGTATACCCGCTCTGATACCACTGATCCAGATTTCAGGAGCTGAGATCTGGATGGCTCGAATGTCGAGAGAGGAGGAGATTAGACGTGCCAATATTGCATGAAAAGAAGCATGGAAAAAAAAAAACATGTAAATGAAGTACTTGGGAGGTGAGGCTCAAAGAGGAGCCTCACCTCTAAAACTAATTACTAGTAAATCACTCATAGCTAATTAATCTCACAATGAACAATAGAAAATATGAGAGAATCCAAAATGAGTAACTTGATATTATATGAAGGTTTGCTAGGCCTTTATATAGCATTACAAAATGGTACATTGGACAATGTAAAAAATATCTCATTAAATGAGTCTCTATTATTAGTATAATAGATCTAACTACCCAACTAACTAAGTAGTGGAAAATAAAACCCGATAGAATAATGGAAATAACTCATTAAATGAGTCTCTATTATTGTAATAATAGATCCAACTACCTGGCTAACTAAGTAGTGGAAAATAAAACCCAATAAAATAATGAAGAGGTGGGACTCTCTTTGACCCATATGGGCAACCTATTAGCCTAATTAATTAATGAGGAGGTGGGCATCTCCTTGATCCACATGGAAAATCTATTAGTTTTATAGCTTTATGACTTTTGCATCCGAATTTAGACCATATACCCCCTAAAATTTAGATCAGAAAAACTCAAAGTTTCTCCATAGATATATGATTCAGAGAAGGTACATTAATCACATTACTCACCTTGAAGACACCCAAGGACAACCCATCCTACTATCAATATCTCTTACAAAACTTTGCCTAGATAGATCAAAAGCTATAGGGAAGATTATTAGGCACATTCCATCTCTGTTCTCGAATGAAAAAAATGTCTCTCTCCTTAGGCTGATTACTTTGGAAGAGGTGGATCAAGCCATCAAGGAAATGTCTGCTAAAAAATCCCTAGGACCAGACGAATTTACAACAAATGTTTTTTTCAGCATTGATGGCACTTGGTTAGAGAAGAAGTATGGTAATTGATTGAGGACTCTAGATGCTCAGCACACATGCTTCCAACACTTAATGCAACTTTCCTCACTTTAATCTCGAAAGAGGTATGAGTCTCTCACCTCAATCAATTTCATCCCATTGTTATCTGCAATGTCATATACAAGATCATCACAAAGGAAATTACTCTAAGACTTATACCCATTCTTCCATTTATCATTTCAAAGGAACAGTCAGGGTATGTTGAGGGATGCCAAATCATGGATGGTGTAATTTTAGCTCGTTAGGTTATTCTCTCTTTAAAAACATCCATCACCCCATACATGTTGATTAACTTCGATCTATCAAAATATTTCGATAAGATCAGTTGGAAATACATAAGATCCATCCTCATGTACTTTGAATTTAGTGAAGAGTGGGTTCACTAGATTGTGAATCTCACCCCTACAACTTTCTTCTTCATCCTAATCAACAATGCCCCTTCAAAACCCTTTTCCCCCTCCTGAGGCATTCCTCAAGGTGACCCCCTTTCTCCTTTCCTATTTGTTATCATGGCGGAAGGTCCAAATCAATATATCAAAGATGTTATTGTTGATGGTTCCATGAAGGGCCTCTCCCTGCATGGTTTGCACCCCCCCATCCCTCATAATAAATTCATAAATGATACCTTAATGATGGGCACCCCGATAGTATATGAAGTTTGTCAGATTCTTGGCATTCTCGATGAATTTTGCACTACATCGGGAACCTCGATCAACACTGAAAAATATTAGATCTTCTTTTTTAATACCCCCCACACTATTCAGTCCCACATCGGCTTCAGTCGGATCTCCCTTTCATCCAAACATTTGGGCAATCCTCTCATCGACAATTCCATTAGGAACAACTCCTGGGAGGGCTTACTCGCAACTATTGAGAAAAAGGCTTCGTTCATGGACTTTTTGCACCCTAAATCTTCTCGGTCACTTGGTGTTTTTGAAATCCATCCTTTAGTCCATTCCTATTTACATCTTCTCTATGTTGACAACCCCAAAATCAATCCTCAATGCTATCAAAAACATCCAAATAAAATTTCTTTGGCAGGGAACAAAGGATGAACGTAAATGGACCCTTGTGAACTGGGAAATGCTCTGCAAAGTGAAATAATCAGGGTTTCTTGGTCTTCAAGAACCTCTCCTGTATAATCAAGTTATGGGGGCCAAAATATGGTGGCATTGGCTCAAGAACCCAAGAGATCTATGGGATCAGCTTTGGTGGCACAAATGCACATCAACGATGGAGGAGGAGAACCTCATCAGATGGAATGAGGGAAGGGATGGATCACTAATTTGGAACATTGCATGGCATAATCACTCACTAATCCAGGATCATGAATTTTGGGAAATCTAAGGAGGTTGAAATGCCCTATTCTAGACTTACTCATGGCAGCAAGTGTCTCCTCTCTTCCATCAAGCCCAATTGAATGATAACCAAGATAATATCAATCAAACAAGACTAAAGTATGTAGTCGACTATTGGAAGAGAGAAAACCCCACTTTCACATGGCGGAAGTGGAGGACCAACCATGTAGAATTAAACCTTCATGTAAGCATAGATCTGGGGCCATGGAAAGATGTAGTGTTGCTTCGTAGGATCTGAATTAAGAAGGGTCCATATATTCTGAGACGAGGATACTCAACTAAAGGAACATGCTTTATCAAATAAGCTTATGGTGTAAAGGTTGTGTTTCACCGACTATGGAAGGACTCTATTTGGTCTAATATTTGGAGAGCCAATCTCTGGCATAAGGTCAACACATTGCTCTGGTTGGTGGCCCATATGTGCATTCTTTCTTGGGACAACCTTAGGAAAAGAGGTTTCATTGGGCCCACAATCTTCCTTCTATTTCTTCAAGAGGAAGAAACTTTGGAACACTTGCTTAATCTCTGCCACTATAGTTCTCAAATCTGAGACCAGACCACCCAAACCATGCATACTTCAGATCAACGTTGAGACAACATTATCGACACTCTAGCTAATTGGAGACCTTCTGCTTTCAAAACTCCCATCCTCAATCAAATTTGGAAACTTATCCCTAGCTTCATCATGTGGAAAATATGGAAAGAGAGGAAACAAATGATCTTTCACTCAACTCAACTTCAATGGAAGGATCTTTGGTCTAAAATTCAACTCTGTATTTTGAAGATGTCCAGGCTCTCAAAATGGTTGATGGAGGATCTATCATGTGATCTAGATGAGAAAGAAATTTTTATACAATAGGACCTATGCGTCGCTCCTACCCCTCATCCTCCTCCATGCCACTCCCTCTCTTCTAGTGGGACAATTCATTGGCAGCACCCCCCTNTTTGTTAAGATTAACTTTGATGGAACCTCTAAAGAAAATCTTGATCCTGCAGGCTTTGGCATTGTTTTCAGAGATGACCAGGGTCTTATCCTTCATATTTTGGTAGGTTTCACGGGATATGAATCCAACAATTCAATAGAACTATGGGCCCTCATTAGGGGCATTCAGGAAACTATTCATTTGAAGTTCCGCCAGATCATTGTGGAAGGGGATTCCCAAATTATTCTATCAATGCTATCTAAACTTATCAATGGATCGATGTTGGCCAAGATATCCCTAAGCTGGAGTTTACTGAGTAATCTGGAACTTGTAAAATCTATTATTTTTCCCCACCTTATTCCAATCCCCTCCCATGTTCATCGAGATGTGAACAAGACTGCATACAAGCTCGCCAACATTGTCCTCACTAGAGAGGATTCTAACTTGGATTGTAATCCTCTCGACAACCTAGAGGATCCCCTTCTCTTGGAATGTATGGATTTATCTTGGCAGGAAGCTTATCCCTCAGATGGGGTGTTACTCAGACACGATGTGCATTAAACAACTGATTAAAGTACAAGCCACTTGGTGGCTCGTGCCTCCAAAATCCATGAGGAGACCGTTATATGCCCCCCCTCCCATCTAGACAACCTCCATTCTGGTTTTCATCATTATGGGAAGGATCACTCGTATTGGAAGTTCTAGACTATTGACGGTAGAGGAAATCACTCAAAGTACTAGAGCATTGAAATGTAAATTACTCATTTCCCTCCGGTGAAATCTGGTGATTCGACTGCACTTAAGATGGTAATTTATGGATCTTAGGCAAGGGATCCCATGTTTTGCATTTGTCTTGGGTTCAATTGGATTTGGTTTGATAATTTATTTCCCTATATGTTCAATGAGACCTATTATCAGAGAATTAACATGGTGCACAGTCGTGATCAATCTCGTTCTCATAGAGGTAGTACTATATTTTGAAGGTGCATGGTACAATCTTCTACATCACGTGTAGGACATGCCTCTCCTCCATGGTCTCTATCCACTAGCAATGAGTTTCATTGCCATGAAGCTTTCTCAGAATGGGGTTGTTGCATCGAATGGTTCGATGCAGAGGGAATCTCTTAGGGATTCGGTCCTACACCGATCTCACCCCCTAGAACTCCAACCTTAAGTTTTCTAGGCTAGGATGGTAGAAGTGGGAATGCCCAATCCTCAATATCCTATCACTCTACGTAAAAAAACAAGCTATGCAATGGGTTCCCCAGACTGTCAATGAGCAATGGATATTCTCCAACAACTTCTCTTCAAAATCCACAATGAGGTGGTGGATCTCAAATTTCACATGGAATTAATGGACCAAAGAATTTCCTCGCTAATGGCTATGCATGCTCAACCAGTGTATCAATAGTCCAAGTCGAGATTACTGGCCCAAGATGCCATTCTTCTTCATGTTCCAATTCTTCTACCTCCAAATGGTCAAGTCAACTCCTCTCCGAGTGGCCACGTTTTCTCGTCGGCTCATTAGAAGTGTCTATGCTTAGTTTTTCAGTTTCATTTCTCTTGGAATGATAGTTAACCATATAGTCTATTTTTAGTTACAATTATTCCTCTATTTTCTAAAATCCATGTACATTCGGCTCTGCAGTCACATGTATGATATAAGAATGTATGTATACTAAAGGCACAATATGGTTGCCTTGATGAGTGATATGTAAGGCAAGAACTACACTTGCCAAGATTGAATAAATACCATGGATGCATGGCCGACTCTATTATGAGGATTCATAAAATATTGGTTTTGAATGATATCTTGAGGGGAATGTGTTGCATTCCCTCAGGAAAGATAATATAAACAGATGAAAGAGTAAATGAGCAAGGATTATTTGTTGTCATGACAAAATGAAACATGATTAAGCCTTTCAAGACTACATGAGAACAATTGTGAACAATCATAAGTGAAATGAATTATTATTGTTCATGTGGTTAAGTGCATCGTGGATGTAAGTTAGCAAAACAAGGACTATGTGTGGACAAATAATCTTGATGCATAACAAATATGGATGTTTATATTCCTTATGGAATATTTGGTAAACAACCAAAGCTAACTCAAGGTTGAGGCCCTCACAGATAGAGAAGGATATGCAATAAGGAAATTGCATGTTGAAGGAGTTCCCTGTGGAAGAACTATGTGAAGACTCTGTCAGGAGAACGAAGTCACCACCTTTATGACTGTTGAGAATTGAGTAGTGGGCTACAAGCCTATTTATATAAGAATCTTGGATTACATCCTAAAACAAAATATATGAGTGGAAAACTAAACCACAAGTGTAGACCATTCTGATAACCGAATGGTAATGTGCAGCATGCACAGGGTCATGGATAATTATGAATAAAAGGTTTTCTATCAAATCTTACTGATGTATCCTAAGAATTAGGGTGAGCCTAACCGAGGTTGCTCAAGGAAAAGAGCAGTAAGATCACAATAAGAAGTAGATTGCATAGGCAAAGAAGGAGAAAAGGAGGGACACTTTTCTCACCCTAAGAACTCTGGATTGTTTAACATAATTGTAGGTCTTAGATGAACAGCTATGAAGAACAAGTACAACTGGATAAAGGAGAATAAGTAAGTTTGAATGAATAGGCTTGGTTGAATCCATATTAAACAAAGGCAGTAAGGCCTTGGAAAATAGCCCAATTGGACTGAAAGTCCTAGGCTGTGTAGAAGGAGTTGGAAAAGGGAAGATCTCTTAACTCCTTTCTTGCTATATATTATGTTTTCTCTAGGATGAGAAACCGGTGTGTTGATGAAAGGTAAATGTTGACACCATAGTGATGATGGTTCTATGATTGTAGAAACAATTGAAAATTGTTTTGTTGCACTCATGAAAACATTAAGAATAATGTAATGAAGTGCATAAATATATACTAGGACATATCAGAAAATGTTTTATTGACTAAAATGCTATGATACATGCATTTTCATTTTACCTAACTAATATATATTCATGGTGGATGACATGGGTAGAGAAGAATTGGAGTTGTTGAGAAAGACAGTTGCCAATGATGGACAACCTCAAGCAAAGGATAACTAGGAGGAGGTTGTTGTTAAAACATTGTTGAAGGGACTTTAAAAGTCCCCACAAAGCACCATTGATGAGGTAATATCCGAGAGGGTGCTACCAGCTAGAGCAGGTATAAGAATGTTCATACCTATGTGGCATGAGGTGTGAAGGGAATTGGTAGGAATCCCTTCTGAAAAGATTCCATTATCCTAATGATATGCAAATAATTTTGAGTGGTTGTTGTATGCCATTGCTACCCAAGTAGGGTAAGATTCATGAAGGAAGACTTTGAACAATAAAGAGAGGAAGTCTATGTCAGTCAAGGATGAGTTAAAATCCTTGCAATAAAATGCATGAGTAAAGAGTATCATGAGTACAATGACCAATCTAGGGAGATTGGGGAATAAAGGTGCTCATACTTAGCACATTGCATGGAATTGCTTCGAGGAAATGCAGGTTTTCATAAAGGGAAGACAAAAGATTTTCCATTGAGGAAGGAGGTCCTTCCAATATTTTACTTACATTGTATAGGTGTTAAAGAAAAGAGAAACATTTAGTTTCATTGATTAGAATCTGGACAAGGGGTCAAAATTTAGCCCAAAAATCAAAGTGTTCGGAATCACTTCAAAATGAACAGGTGCATAGGCCTCGTCCTCATGAACCCAACGCACTTTGAACTGGTTCAAATGGACATCGGATGAGCGAGATATCGTGTTTTGTTCGATTTGCCAAACAGGCAAAAAAATTGTTGGTTGTACAGTCCATACATCTGACATGGCAAGTTCATACAGATAACGTGGAAAGATGTTTAGTTAGTAGTTTGGGTAGATGCATGGGCGAATGGAGTTATGACACGTGGTGCTTTATTGGCAAACTGGGAGGTGCCACATGGCCCAGACATGGGCTGCCACATGGCTCCTTATTGTTTTGGTGTTTAAAATTTATGTGGAGTCCATGGGGTTCGAACCCTGGACCTCCCCCACCATATACAAAGTCTTGGAAAAGGTTGGGCTACCATCGCGCCCACCATTTGTTTCTTAACCTTTTTTGTATTGCATTGTATTTAAAATCGCAATTTTTTATGGTTGGCGCAGGCGGTTATATGCGCCACCCCCATATGACCCTTGCCACATATATGCGCGTGGGAATTCTAAACATGTTTCAAAATGGATAAACCCATGCGCCTGGACACTTGTCAAGTCTAGGTTCAATCATGCAATGTAGCCCTTTTTATGCGTTAGGACATGGCCATATGGTCTCCATGCGCCCAACACCTCCGACTTTGGGGGCCCTAATTTCGCTAACGGTGCAACAGTTTGGAAAGTTTTGCGGGAATGCACGCATGTGCTGGGTTTAGGCACGAGAAACGCCCAGAATCTAGGTTACTCACACACGAGGTGTGAATTGGCGAACCAGACACAACAAGCTTAAAGGAGAAAAATGGTAGGAGGCCTAACTAGCCTAACTTCTTCATCTTTAGGCCAAATGAGGTGCCAAAAAAGCCCAGGTAGGGGTTTTTGGATGTTTTGAATCCATTGGCACAATTTTCAAAGGCATTTGGAGACTTATATTGAATTTTTTACACCATTGAAGTTTCATGGAGCTACAGGGAGTTTAGGGGCACCATTGATGGAGGTCATGCTTAGATGAACCCAAGTCTATTTTATGTGACTGAATAGTCATTTTTGACTAATTTTTATGCTTTGAACTCATTGGGATAGGTTTCAGAGGCATTTGAGGACTTTTGCAGGTGTTGTTTCCACAAGGAAGCTCAGGGAAGCTCAAAGCCACATGTAGAAGAGGTCATGCACGGATGAGCCATGGTCCGTTTTAAGACTTCTATTAGTTATTTTTGGGGTTTTTATGTATTTTGAACCCAATGGTATAGTCAATAAATCCATTGGATTTGATGAGCAGCTTGTAAAAGAATCTTTGACAAACTAATCCCAAAGAGCCTAGTCCATTGATGGAGGCTCAAGGAGATGTAGCCTAGTTGGGGGTGAACTCCTTTATCATGTTGATTTTGTTGTGAGTTTTGTTGTTTGTTATTTGCTGCAACATATGATTTGTTGTTGTATTTATGTAAACAACATATTTAACCTTTTAAAAAAAACCTCACACATAAACATCTAAAAGGAGCATAAACTTGACACATAATTTCTCTTACACAACTATGACATTGAGCAAGGTCCTGAAGTTTATTTTAATGGAGTAGAGGGTGCTTGCATAGAAAAACAAGTAAGCCCCCTATTTTTAGATTAGGTGGTATCAGAGCATAGTTTTTCTCATGTGATTTCCATTGATAGCTAGAGATTTAGTTGTTGGTATTATTTTGCAAGTTTTGTGTTGAAGTTTGATATCTTGCAAGGATGGAGGAAGCTTCAAACAATAATAGTTCTCATACATCTTCATTAGCCAAGTTCTTTGACAAAGAGATGTTGAAGGTGATTGTGACCATGAGAGATATGTTACAAGAGATTTTGGAAGATAGGAAGGAGAGCATTGTCCTTCAAGAGAAGTTGATGGCCATGAAGGAGGAGAAGCACCAGCTTCTTGAAAAGTTGCATGAGATGGAGACTCAACTCCATGAGGCAAAGGAAACCCTTACCAAGTACATACATGAACATGAGGTATGTAATGATAGTTTTTCTTCAAATTTCTCTCAAGATGAATGCTTTGGTGTTTTTGAAAATCACACTAGAGAAATAGGGTCCAAGTTATTGTTAAAAATGGGCTATGAAGGTAAAGGCTTAGGCAAGCATGCACAAGGCATTGTTGAGCCTATTGTTGTTGAGGAGAGGCCCAAGTATTGTGGTCTTGGATATGAACAGAAAGATGGAGAATATTCCAAAGTTGAGGAGACAAGGGAAACAGTTCTGAGAACAACTTTTGTTACAAGTTCAATCCCTCAAGCATGCGAAGTATGTGTTCAAGATGAATGCAAATGTATGAAACAAGAGAGTTGTGATAGCCATGAGATCAAGAACATTTTTTTTGGTCTTCAAAGGAGAGTTGGTAACTCTTCAAATTCACCTCCTCAAGAAGGCAATAAAGGTGAATGTTCAGGGTATATTTATGCCTTTAATTCGGTTTCTTTTGATTATGTTAAGCATGGTAAATTTTCATGAAAAAATGGGAGAAAAAGTCCATGTACATATTGTGGTTTAGATAACCATCATGTTTCAAGATGTTGGAAAAAATTGACCACATTCAGGAAGCTTTCCAAGCAAAGGCAACTTGAAAAGAAGATGCAAAAGATTTTCACTCACTGCCAGAAGAGGGGTCATCTCATTGACCAATGTTGGACATTGCATTCAACCAATCATCCACAACACGGGAAGCAGATGGATAAAGAGACCGGCAAGAATGGAAGAGGATATTTCATCATTGATGTGAGTCAAGATGATTCCCAAGAAGAGGGTTTTCAACAGAAAAAGTCACCATTGAATTGGCTTGGTAAGAAATGGTTAAATTTCTTGAACAAGTAAGGCTTGCATTTCTTTGTTTGTAGATGCACATTTCAGCCTTATGTATGCATTTTTGTTGAAAGTATGACAAGTTGCAGCAGTTTATCACAACTTGTATGATGCAAGTTGCATGTGAATGTGTTTCTATTAAAGGCATTATTGTTGTTGCACAACTTCACCAGGAGGATGTAAAAGATGGGTATGATACTCACTTATTGCAGCCATATATCTTTTTCATTTTCAGCTCTTATGTACCCACATGTTTTTGGGTTTATGTACTTATGTTTTTACTTGAAGGAGAGTTGAAGAGCTATGCACATGCATGTGATTTTGTATGTGTGTAAACAATGAACTTTGTGATGGTTTCATTATGAGTGACTCATGAATGTAGCATGGTTTTGTATCATGAATGTCGATATGTTTCAAATGAGTCTTGACTTGTGTCGATGTTGTCTTGATGACTATGTTGTGTCGATCATGTTTTTCGACTTATGTTTAGTCGATGGTGTTTGTCGGCTTGTAAGTCGATATTAAGTACACCAAGATGAAAGAAAACGCCATGTACTTTGATGAAGTACAAGATGAGACCGTTTGCTTGAAGAGCAAAAAAACTTTGCTGGCATTATTTTCAGTCTTGTATAAAGTTTGTTTTCAAGATTGATGGTTTTCTTGGTTTGTGACAAGATGTCGCAGGGAAGTATTTTTCCAGCCATTGTGGAGCGGATTGTGTTGACGCCAAATAAGTTCACAAGAGGGACTTGATTCTCAGTGGGAAGGCTGACAGTCTTCCAAGCACAAAGAGAACAGTGGGTCTACAGCAGCCAGAGAACAGTGGTTGAGGGACATAGCCAGTTGCAGTGCAAGGCATGTCAAGGTACCTAGGTGATTGCCAAAAAGACTTTTCAAGTAGAATCAGTTGATAGAACTTGGAAGCAGAAGAGTATTGAAGCTCAGGAAGATAATCATCATCTTTTGTGGGTCCAAAATCTTTTCAATGGGAAGGTGTGATCAGAATCTGGACCATGGGTCAAAATTTAGCCCAAAAAACAAAGTGTTCAAAATCGCTTCAAAACGAACATGTGTGTAGGAATCGTCCTCACAAACCCAATGCACTTCAAATGGGTTCAAACGGACATCGGATGAGAGAGATATCGCGTTCTGTTCGATTTGCTAAACAAGCAAAAAAAAAATTGACTGTACAGTCCGTACAGATGACGTGGCAGGGTCATACAGATGACGTGGCAGGTGACGTGTCAAGATGATGTGGCAAGATGTTGAGTTGTCAGTTTGGGCAGACATGTGGGAGAATGGATTTATGACACATGGAACTTTATTGGCAAACTGGGAGGTGCCACGTGGCCCGGACATGGGTTGCCACATGGCATCTTATTGTTTTGGTGTTTAAAATTTATGTGGAGTCTGTGGGGTTCGAACCCCAAACCTCCCCCACTATATACAAAGTCTTGGCAAAGGTTGGGCTGCCATCATGCCCACCATTTTTTTCTTAACCTTTTATGTATTGCATTGTATTTAAAATTGCAATGTTTTATGGTTGGGGCAGGGGTTCGGGCTGGGGTTTAGCCCCAGCCCGCAGTTATATGTGCCACCCCCATATGACCCTTGCCACATATATGAGTGTGGGAATTCTAAATGTGTTTAAAAATTGTTAAGCCCACACACCTGGACACTTGCCAAGTCCAGGTTCAATCATGCAATGTACCCCTTTTTATGCACTGGGACGTGGCCATATGGCCCCCATGCGCCCAACACCTCCGACTTTGGGGGCCCTAATTTCGCTAACGGTGAGACAATTTGGCATGTTTTGTGAGCATGCACATGTGTATTGGGTTTATGCACAAGAAACGCCCAAAAGCCAGGTTACTCACATAGGAGGTGCGAATTGGCGAACCAGAGACAAGAAGCTTGAAGGAGAAAAATAGCAGGAGGCCTAACTGGCCTAACTTCTTCATCTTTTGGCCAAATGAGGTGCCGAAAAATCCCAGCTAGGGGTTTTTGGATGTTCTGAATCCATTGGCATAGTTTTCAAAGGCATTTGGAAACTTTTGTTGTAGTTTTTACACCATTGAAGTTTCAGGGAGCTCTAGGGAGCTTAGGGCCACCATTGATGGAAGTCATGCTCAGATGAACCCAAGTCTATTTTATGTGACTAAATAGTCATTTTTGACTAATTTTTATGCTCTAAACTCATTGGGATAGTTTTCATAGGAATTTGAGGACTTTTACAGGTGTTTTTTCCACAAGGAAGCTCAAGGCCACATGTAGAAGAGGTCATGCCCAGATGAGCCATGGTCCGTTTTAAGAGTTATGTTAGTCATTTTTGGGGTTTTTATGTATTCTGAACCCAATGGTATAGTCAGTAAATCCATTTAAGTTGAGCAGTAGCTTGTAAAATAATATTTGACAAACTAATCCCAGAGAGCCTAGTCCATTGATGGAGGCTCAAGGAGATGTAGCCCAGTTGGGGTTGAACTCCTTTATCATGTTGATTTTGTTGTGAGTTTTGTTGGTTGTTATTTGTTGCAACATATGATTTTATGTTGTATTTATGTAAACAACATATTTAACCTTTTAAAAAAAACCTCACACATAAACATCTAAAAGGAGCATAAACTTGACACATAATTTCTCTTGCACAACTATGACATTGAGAAAGGTCCTGAAGTTTAGTTTAATGGAGTAGAGGGTGCTTGCATAGCAAAACAAGTCAGCCCCCTATTTTCAGATCATTCATGTGCATCGATTTGGGATCATGATCAGCCTATAGCTGGAAGCATAATCATGTTGTAAGAGTGAACGAGAAGGAATAAGCCATATGGTGAAGAGGTTGGTTAAACTCTAACACACCATAGTAGAGTGCTTGTCACTAAGTGTGGCAGCTTGAAGATCAATGCAAGGGTGCATTGGGTACGAATGTGGCCATGAATATTGGCACATTGATTAAAGTCATTTAATATTTGAATTGTATTTGGAAATTTTAGTATGTTGAAAGGATGCTTGCATAAATAATAATATTTCCCTTTTATTTCTTTGTACCCTTGAATAGATGAAAATGACTTGTAATGTTAGTATGCATCGTTTGAAAATATAATGTTCATGAAAACTAATAATTTGTTTAGCTAAGGAATGTTGAAGTTGCAGGGGGGAAAGGGTCTTGGATATGGCAGTGTTGTAAGCCCATAAGGAGGACCAATTGTCTGTTGAGATAAATTGCTATGGGAAGGAAAATCCAATACTTGTGAATTTGGTTCATGTGCAGAACATATCTGAAAATAAATAGGGAATGTGGACATCTGTGGGTAACATATTTGCAAGAAAAATCTGAATTTGAAATTGATGATAATTTCTCATAATTTTGTATACCTGTGGTATAGGTGAGATGAAAAAGATATGTCTAGGGAGGACAGATGAAGGCTGTCAAGATTGAAAACATAAAAAAGGATATTGATTGGGATAGGAGAACCATGTGGTAAGCCATGAGCACCTAGAATATGTTGTGTTGTGGCAACACAAGCCGGAGGGACGCCTCGACAGAGCAATTCTGAGGGATGCCTCGACTATAAGGCTTAATGAAGACTTTGAAATTATTCTTGTGTGAGAAAGCCTTGGAAAGGCAAGATGGATCACCCGAGGAACTATATAGTAGAGAGGGGGATCTGCCTGAGCCTAGGCCTGGAAGGTGAGTGACCGCAAGGAATAGGAAACTTTGATAATTCTTATAAACTATTGATTGGGATCATGCACATAATGGGTATGTCTAGGAAAAACAGTGAGCCAAGAAAACCATACAGCCGTGTGGATATGAATCCACGAACTGCACATATGAGTATTGTTCTAAGTTATGAAATTTTCTTGAATTTTATGCAACAGTAACATATTTACGCATGAAAGCTATTGTCCAAGATTATTGAAGACAGGTGACTAAGGCCGAGAGTCTGAAAAGGACCTGACCAAGAAATAGGGTCAAGACTTCTGAAGCAATTGAATGAGAGAGGAATGACCTATGTTACTGAGAAAGAACATCGAGGATGATGTTCCTTTTTAAGGGGGAGAGGATTGTAATACTCTTGTTCCCTCGGGCTTGTAATTAATCATTAATTATGATCACCATGCTATGGCATGGGAACAATGTAAATGTATTATTGTTTGAATTGTCAATAACTAATTGTGGGGGTGAAGCCTTGAAGTATTAGCCATGATATCACTAGAGGAAAGAGTGAGGAAACTGTGGAGAGGGTTCATTAGTTCAAATGACCCAAATTCCCTTTTTTTGAGATAATGATCCCAAGGAGAGAAATCAATTAATGAAGGAAGGATTGGTGGTCGGATAATTAACCACCCCCATGAATGGAATCATGGTCTGGCTGAGGAGATAGGAGACTATCGTCCTGAAGTACCACATAGTCCTGTAGACCCAGACTGACTCGAGTTTCCTTCTGACAGAAGGAACATGACGGGTCCATAACCTTCTCGAGTAGGAGACGAGAGAAGATATATGGGAAGAGTGAGGGTGTGAGGCTCTCCAGCTGAGAAGAGGAACTGAAAGCTTGATAAGTTGGTCTAGTTACTGCAAAGAACATGAGAAAATATCTCTGAGAACTTACAGAAGAGCACAAACTAAGCAGGAGACTATGAGCTTAATGTTGAGGAGGCATTTGATAAACCTCGTAGAGACCTTGACTGAGAAGGAGTCCCTGGGAAACTACGAAATCTCCTTAGTGATATCATGGCTTGGCACGGGTGTGGGCAGCGTGCTAAGAGTGAATTCCTCTGAGCCTATAGTTAGGTGGAAAGGCGCACACCCACAGTTAGTTCGTTGGCTACAATTTGAAATAGATAAGTATTCTCATATCCTGTATATTTGAACTGTAATTGTAAATTAAAGTTGGATATCCTATAAATGTTTCAGGTATGTGCATGTTTTCTTGATGATTAGACTATGTCCCTTTATCTTTTCCTGATCGTGTATTTAAGCAAGTAAGGAACTATATGGTTTGTGCACGTAAACGCTTGAGCCCTGTAGTGGCTCAAGTTTCAGCAAATGAACTGTGAGTTCATCGCCCTTGGGCATAGTTTCTTGTATTCATGTCAACCCTCCTAGTTGTTTTGAGTCTCCTGGGAGAAGGAGTCTGTTAAGATCAGGATAAAGAGCGCAAAGCGCGCGCCAGCGCCTAAGTATTTCAGAACTGATGAAGCTCAGGAAGGATAGCGAGATTTAAGTCTCAAAAGGAAAGATCCTTTCGTTTGGAAGACGAGTGGATGAGATTCGTTCAGGAGAATCCAAGCCCTGTCACGACCATTGGATTTGGAGAAGGATCGTAGGTGTGAACTCCTCGATTCCTCCAGTCTTCGTGAGTTTGGAAAAATTGTGTACTCTTCGTAAGGGAGATGAATCCTCTGATGTCCCAAAGTCCAAATCGAATCAGGACCATCCATCATAAGGGATACATGTCGCCAGATCCCACGGTTCGGAGAGTGTCACTTCAGTAATTTTGAGTCATTGTGTTGACGGGAAGAGGAACTCCCAAAGGGTTGAAGACTGAAGTCTCGAAGCCACGACAATCATAGATCTGTGGGTCTACGTGGATAGACCCCGACCGTCAAATTTAGACTAAGGTCAACCCAACGCTAACCAACTCTAGGAGACACGAGGAGTTTGCATAGCAAAACTCCCGAATGTTGAATTCTCGAAGTAACAGGAGTCGTAGATCTATGGATCTACGTGGTTGAATCTCAACCGTGACATCTGAGGGATGTTAGAAGACTATCAGTCCAGAGTGACGTGGCCTAGTGACATCATCCAGGGTGACTTGGACCCATGATCAATGTTTCATGTGTCACCTAGATTGAGGCATTTAGCTAACCCTATAGCTCCATTAATACGTGACATGTGTCACCCACTGAAGGGGCCACGTGTCCTCTCTACCTTTCCACGTGTCATCTCTAGAAATTACATGTTTGGACCACGTGGCAGGAGATCTCGTAGTCCAAGGACTTGACACTCCGGAGGAACATAGCCAAGAGTCTTCAAAGTGTGAAGACTCTCGAAGTCGCGAACGACGAAGTGAATCTTAGTCGTTGATAGGTAGAGGACATGTGGCACTAGATCTAAGAGTCCGAAGACTTGGATCTTTCGGGGATTTTTGATGTGAGGAGTTGTGAAGTCCAAAACCCCAAAGTAATGGAGGTCATGGATCCAAGGAATACATGGAATCTTACTGACCGTGAGATCGAAGGGATAGGAAGCTATCAATCCAAGATGATGTGGCATCCTGACATCATTAAAGGTGGCATGGACCCACATTATGCGTGCCACATGTCACCCAGATATGGACGATTCATAGACCCCATATGCCTATTAGAGCATGACACGTGTCACCCATGTCCTTCGTTGTGTGTCAGCTTCTAGTTTGTTCTCGCCTGGCCAATGTTGTTGGTGACGTGTTTGGAACTCTGGAAGTCTGGATAACTTTGGAAGTTCAAAATATTTGGGCATAATGTGTTAAAGGAATGTTTGACGTTGATCGTCGATCGTCGAATGTTCACCGATGATCGTCGATTGTTGAAACGCTGAAAACATAGGACGTCAATTATCGATTGTCGAACATTGAATGCCAAACGCCAAATACATAGGACTTCAATTGTCAATTGTCGAACATTGAACGACGAACACAGAAAAAGGGGTGTTCAACACAAAACATCGAACGTCAATCGTTGAAGGATCAAGGCCACGTGGTGATATTTCAAGACTTCAGGGAGTGAGAAAAAGGGGTGCTCAACGTCAAACGTCGAAGACCCCAACTAATAATCATTTGGGTAACTTCGGGAGGCAATAACTTGCAGACCAAAGCTCATATTTTAGTGTGGTGGTGACCATTAGGAAGCTCATGGCGAGCAATAGCTAATGGAGATCCAGGAATTAGTGTTGTAGGAAAATCTCCCTGCGGACAGGTAGATCACCTCTGAGGCTTGACCTTAACCCTAGACAGAAAAATGCTTAACGTGGACACTGACTTCCTTTCAAATCTATCTAAACTAATGCATGAGAAGGGAGGATAACAGAAGTACCTTTTAATCGACGTTTGTCCCTGCACGCTTCGAGTTGCGCTCCAATCCTTTTGCTCCTCGCTGAGGTCTGTGGACAAAACAAGATACGACCACTTCCTACTCTATTGACATTAGCTTGAAAATAGATCTATCAATAAATGACAAGTTCATGTAACATCAGACACAAACTAGAA
>ML787734.1:161756-182930 GCA_009831015.1 Picea engelmannii
AAAAAAAAAAAAATCCTTTCCATCTCCATATGCAATTGCATTTAAATATCCTTTCCATCTTCCCCAAATTCAACATTTCTTCCATCTTAATTTTATATCTTTGCATATCATTATACTATTTCAAATACTATAACCTTAAGGTAAGTTAATCCTCCCCATGACATAGTTGAATTTTTTGGTAACTGAATATTCGAGTCTCACACCATAACTTTATAGGGTTTTGCTAGCAAGGAGACAATGTGTTAATTCATCGGAATTCTTAATCAATCAATTGATCTTTAAATCAAATCTATCCACACGTCATCCCAAACTTTCTAAAGATTTTATAAATTTTACATATCAATGCTCCACCCTTGATATTTGTTATTGCATGGGAACTATGTGAAAGGGAATTGGTCATTGGATGTCAGCATGTGGACAATTATAAATGTTAGAAATCTATGAAACTAGGAAGTAGGACAATCAAAGAACAAGATTTTTTTGTTTCCGGAGATCGTGAACTAGGGAGTGCAAGAATTGGCCCAAATGTGGGATCGTTGACATTCTCAGTTAGAGTCAGGAGACATATTTTGGACTTTCTACAGTATATGAATTTGAAGTGTGTGAAGCATGGATGTTGTTTATCTCTTATCCTACCTTGCCTTCAGGGTAGAGCTTAGTAGTTTGCATTAGCAACACCTATGGAGATTGCAGGACCAACCCCAGTTCAACATGACTAACATGCTCATGTTCTCTGGAACTATCATGTTCATGTTGTGCCTCTATTTTTTTCCCATATCTCTAGTCAACCTTAAGGCCACCAAGCATCCCCATTGTAATGATGGTTGCTTGAGCCCCCAAGCGCTTGATATGATGAAACATTTCTTTCCACATACTCAAAATTTTGCATTCTCTCAAAAGGAGGTAAATGAATTCAAAGGGAAAATTGTACATCTAGCTATTGTACTCTTCTCGTACATCTTGTAGTATTTAAGAATGCCAATGATTACATTTAATTTTTTTCTCTCAACCTTATTGTTCTAGAGTCTCCAACCATTAGGATCGATATTTAATTTTTTATATGTTCAAATGAAAGTTTATTCTATGGTAGTTACACCAAAGGAGCAAAGTTCTATAACAGGGTTAATTATCAGTCACACTACAATTTTTCCTCATGATATTGCAATGGTCAAAATAATAAATCAAAATTTGGTGATTTTTGGTGTAAGTCTGTTATATAGAGAGAAATCTACCCGACTTTAAACTCATATATGTTTATCTCTCTCAATTCAACTGCAGTAAGAACATGATGGCTTGAGGTTATTGGTAGATGAGTCCTTAAAACGAAAAATGAAGTCCTATGGATGTGCTTCCACTTACCTTACCTGACATATGATTTAATATAATTTCAAGAAGGTGATATTCAATCCATTTTATAGCTTCAATCCAAATCATTTAAATCACATTTGAATTGTTTTATGAGTAAAAAAAAAAAAGCCCACGAACCCAAATATTACTAACGACAAGAGTCGAATAAGTCCAAGAAACATCTAGCCAGCACTGAAGGGAGACAAGGGTTTCACTGGATTGTTGGGCGATATTATTAGTCCCTGTCGTAGGCATAGAGGGACTATGGCGATCGATAATTCGTTGACCTTGTATTAGTTTGTCCTTTGACCACAAATATTTGCATAATATCTAATGTTGGAACTAGGGAACAAAAAGCATTGATTTTTATATAATAAAAAGTACCATGTATGTCATGATCTGATTGGATAACAGATTGGAGGCCTTTTTGTCGGCTTTGCTATTCCCAATGTTTTATATGTTATCATATCCAAACTTCTTGATTGTATACGGTCTTTTTGAATCATATATTTTCTTATGCATTTATTGAAGGTGGATTAATGCTAGCATTAGTTCGAATGTTTGTCTTAGCATTTTCTGTTAGCTAAATTTATCCCAATGTTTGATATGCTAGTGTATCCAAGGTTTGTCTACTTTTTATTATTATTAAGTACTTAACATACGTAAAGAGGCCTGCCACACACATTCTTTCTTAAATGTTTACACAGCGTGAGGCCCTTGGACAGTTATGACAGCCTTAAATGTTTACCTAACATGCCTCAGAGCCTTAAATGTTTACTTAACATGTCTTCATAAGCTTAAATGTTTACTTAACATGTATATCACGAAAAAGGCTGGACATGAAAAATAAAACTAAATTTGAATAATTAATTGAATAAAATTTAACAAAACATTATCACATATTAATAATAATGAATACGATATTTAATATTAATATTATAGGAAAGATATCATAAATTTAATTTATAGTTTATTTATTAATATTAATATAAAATAATATATACAAGTATATAAACTCTAGACTCAAGAATGATCGATTTCTAGGTACAAACCTTTATTATCATAAACAAACAAAATCCCAAAATTCTTGAATAAAATTTAAATAATTGTTTATACTATTCATTAAGTAAAAAGTGTTATAGCATTATATAAATTACTATAAATCTTGGTACAATGTTATAATATTCTATAAATTACTCAGTCTCATGTATATGACAGAATTGTTGGGTGCAAAATGTATATGATGGAAGTGTTGAGTGCAAAATGTATATCACTGAACAAGCTAGACATGAAAAATAAAAAATGTGAACCTGCTACTCCGCTAACCCGGGACTCCGTAATTGTTGGGTGCAAAATGTATATCACGGAACTGTTGGGTGCAAAATGTATATTACAGAACAAATTAGACATGAAAAAAAAAAATCACCTTTATTATCATAAACAAAATCAAAATTCCAAATTTACATTTAAAAACGTTAAAAATAATGTTGAATAAAATTTAAATAATTGTTTATACTATTCATTAAGTAAAAAGTGTTATAGCATTATATAAATTACTATGAATCTTGGTACAATGTTATAATATTATATAAATTACAATGTTATAATATTATATTGGAATTGTTGGGTGCAAAATGTATATGACGGAAGTGTTGGGTACAAAATGTATATCACGGAACAAGTTGGACATGAAAAATGAAAAATAAAAATAAATTTCACCTTTTTTATCATAAACGAAATCAAAATTCCAAAATTTTAAATTTACATTTAAAAACATTAAAAATAATATTGAATAATAAGCATTTATTTTTATATAATAAAAAGTACGGAGGTCTTATTGTATATTCCTAATGTTTTATATGTTATCATATCCAAACTTTTTTATCATATACGGTATTTTTGAATCATATATTTTCTTATGCATTGCTTCAAGGTGGATTAATGATAGCATTAGTTCGAATGGTTGTCTTAGCATTTTCTGTTAGCTAAATTTATCTCAATGTTTGATATGCTAGCGAATCCAAGGTTTGTCTATTTTTTATTATTATAAAGTACTTAACCTACGTAACTGCCACACGCATTCTTTCTTACATGTTTACACAGAGGCTCTTGGACGGTTATGATAGCCTTAAATGTTATGAGGCTTCGTTATTCCCAATGTTTTATATGTTTTCATATCCAAACTTTTTGATTGTATACAGTCTTTTTGAATCATATATTTTCTTATGCATTTCTTGAAGGTGGATTAATGCTAGCATTAGTTTGAATGTTTGTCTTAGCATTTTCTGCTAGTTAAATTTATCTCAATGTTTGATATGCTAATGTATCCAAGGTTTGTCTATTTTTTATTATTATTAAGTACTTAACTTAGGTAAAGAGGCCTGCCACACACATTCTTTCTTAAATGTTTACACAGGGTGAGGCCCTTGGATGGTTATGAGAGCCTTAAATGTTTACCTAACATGCTTCAGAGCCTTAAATGTTTGCTTAATATGTATATCGAAACTGGACATGAAATAAAACTAAATTTAAATAATTAATTGAATAAAATTTAACAAAACATTATCACATATTAATAATAATGAATATGATATTTAATATTAATATTATAGGATAGATATCATAAATTTAATTTATAGTTTATTTATTAATATTAATATAAAATAGTATATACAAGTATATATCCATTTTAACTCTAGACTCAAGAAAGATCAATTTCTAAGTACAAACCTTTATTATCATAAACAAAATCAAAATTCTAAAATTCTTGAATAAAATTTAAATAATTGTTTATACTATTCAAGAAGTAAAAAGTGTTATAGCATTATATAAATTACTATAAATCTTGGTACAGTGTTATAATAATCTATAAATTATTCAGTCACATGTATATGACGGAATTGTTGGGTGCAAAATGTATATGACGGAAGTGTTGAGTGCAAAATGTATATCACTGAACACGCTAGACATGAAAAATGAAAAATGTAAACCCCCTACTCAGCCAACCAGAGACTCCATAATTGTTGGGTGCAAAATGTATATCACTGAACAAGCTGTACATGAAAAATAAAAAATAAAAATAAATTTCACCATTACTATATTATCATAAAAAAAATCAAAATTCCAAAATTCCAAATTTACATTTTAAAACGTTAAAAATAATATTGAATAATAAGCATTGATTTTTATATAATAAAAAGTACGGAGGTCTTATTGTCGGCTTCGCTATTCCCAATGTTTTATATGTTATCATATCCAAACTTTTTTATCCTATACTGTCATTTTGAATCATATATTTTCTTATGCATTGCGTGAAGGTGGATTAATGCTAGCATTAGTTCGAATGTTTGTCTTAGCATTTTATATTAGTTAAATTTATCCCAAGGTTTGTCTATTTTTTATTATTATTAAGTACTTAACTTAAGTAAAGAGGCCTGCCACACGCATTCTTTCTTACATGTTTACACAATGCGAAGCTTTTGGACGGTTATGACAGCCTTACATTTTTACCTAATAGGCCTCAGAGCCTTAAATGTCTACTTAACATGTATATTAGAAAACAGGAAACAGCTGAACATGAAAAATAAAAATAAATTTGAATAATTAATTGAATATAATTTAACAAAACATTATCACATATTAATAATAATGAATACGATATCATAAATTTAATTTATAGTTTATTTATTAATATTAATATTAAATAGTATATACAAGTATATATCCATTTTAACTCTAGAGTCAAGAAGGATCAATTTCTAGGTACAAACCTTTATTATCATAAACAAAATCAAAATTCCAAATTTACATTTAAAAACGTTAAAAATAATATTGAATAAAATTTAAATAATTGTTTATACTATTCAAGTAAAAAGTGTTATAGCATTATATAAATTACTATAAATCTTGGTACAATGTTATAATATTCTATAAATTACTCAGTCTCGTGTATATAACTGAATTGTTGGGTGCAAAATATATATGACGGAAATGTTGGGTGCAAAATGTATATGACGGAAATGTTGGACATGAAAAATGAAAAATGTGAACCCGCCACTCCGCCAAGACTCCATAATTGTTGGGTGCAAAATGTATATGAAAGAAGTGTTGGGTGCAAAATGTATTATATCACGTAACAAGATGGACATGAAAAATGAAAAATAAAAATAAATTTAACCTTTATTATTATAAACAAAATCGAAATTGCAAAATTGCAAATTTACATTTAAAAACATTAAAAATAATATTGAATAAAATTTAAATATTTGTTTATACTATTCATTAAGTAAAAAGTGTTATAGCATTATATAAATTACTATAAATCTTGGTTCAATGTTATAATATTCTATAAATTAGCATACCCCCGAAGCGGGGGAAAGGGAACGCCAAAAAATATTAACATATTTTTTTATGACAATCATATTTAGTGAGAGAACACACTATGAAACAAAAATAATATAGAGAAGTGAATGAGGAAATATTTTTTCCAAATATACAGAAAAAACAAAAGATGTTACATGTGTTTTTTTTTATTCTAGATATCATCTAAAGTTATTTACTAATGAAATGTCAAATCATAATTTGATATGAAAATGAAATAAAATATAAGACATTTTTTAGCATATTCTTGAAGCGAGAAAGAGAACATTCAAGTGAATCAAGGTGATTATGTTGTTCAAAGATCAAGGGATTTGTTTTTCTGATGAAAACAAATACTTCAGAAGGTCTTATAGTTGGGTAAATTTGAATGCACATATGATGAAGGCATGCACCATTCTTCTTCTCTCTTGCTTGATTGATCTAGTTATGATCTAGTTAGATCTATAGGGAAAGTAGTAACCACTTTTTATCTTCTGTCTTTGAACTAAAGATAGGGGTCTTGGTCCAAAGGGGATCTTAGCCTGTCTGCGAGGTAAGATTTCTCACAACAAATATTTATTTCATCCAATCATTTATGTAGATTGGCTCTAGGCATACTGTGAGGGGATTTTCTAAATCTATAAAACAATAGATGAGATCTTTAGTTTTTGTTTTTATAGTCCTTAATAGTAGATCTAAGGGTGACAATGGTTAACTATAGAAAGAAGATAACCAAATGGGAAAGGGAATGATAACCAAATCACTGGTTATCATTGACACTGCAAAACCTACCTAACATCTCAAAAATTGGCCTTTACTTCTTCTCATTTTTCTTTCAACATAACATAACAATGGTAGACTTGGAAATGGTAGGAATAGATGTCAAAAAGGCATAAAATCAAAGTCAAAGTCAACATCACAGTATGAGTGCTTTGTTCCTCTCCCTTGGCTGGGTAAACATGCATTATATTCAATTTCCTTCCAACAATGGGCTTTCACTCAAGGTTCCAATCTGTAGTAAAACTAATATTTAGATGAAGGCAACCATATCAAAGGTAATTTATGCACTTGACATATATGTCTACTCGATGCAAGGCTATGCCGATATTAGAAGGGTTATAATCACTTATGATTTAAGATTAAGATAACAACATAAGTGAGTAGAAGAAAGGATGCAATTTTGTGTTTCAAGCTCGAAAATGATAGCACCGTATCCAGAAACAATAAGTTAGAAATTATTGTGCCTATGTGTGCTTATTATCGTATTCATCTCTAGATTGGAACCAGTTTTTTGGTTCAATTCCTTTAGATAAACGTTTGGATAGATTATTGACAAAGTGAGACATTATTCTCTACATGAGATTGTTGTGCTAAGATTGCTTCATGTGCTCTATGTGAAGTTAAAAATTTAATCTGATGTAAATGTTTCATCTGAAACTTTGAATTTTTTGGGATACATCAGGACTCGATGTTTTTTGGGAATACATGGGAATTGGTCATGTATTGGCTAGATGTCATTGCATGTATTGGATAGATGTCATCCACTTTGGTTTTTCCTTTCGCCTACTTTAGGGGAAAGAAAACGCCGAATTGTTCTGGTGATTATTATGCTCAGGTCTTTCTTTTGGATGATGGATGAATAATCAATAGGGGATCTATTCAACTATTTTTATTCATTCGTATGCATATGGTAGTCATGTATAGTGTTGTCAAAAATAATATTCCAACCAATTAATCATAAATGGACATATGGTGGGAGGAATATTGGATTAAGAGAGAACTGAAGGTCACTGTTATATGTTGGGACATTTTTGTGGGTAATTGGTACAACTTAATCATAATCTGAAAAATAAAATAGGTGAGATGGGATCAATGGGCTAGAGTGCATAAAAATCAAAGATGATGTTGTTGACATTAAATTCCCCTCAAAGTAAAATTTATTTAATACCCATGTGATTGTTAGATGATTCTCCTCCAATCTTTCGTGGAAGATAGAATCCAAGCAACTCCGACTAATCCTAACCCTAAAAAAAAAAACATACATCCATTTATCCCTATTCAAGTTATCAAAAAATATTGTCATTTAAGAAATGTACAATTTAGATTAGTAGTTAGCATACTTTTGTTAAGACATCTTCTCATGGTTCAATCTCACTCTATTTTAATAAGGTTGAGTTTATAGAATATAAATGTACCAAAGAGATATTTCCATGTAGTTTAGATTGTTGAAGAAACTCCACACTTGAGATGAAGTGATTAAAAATTAGTTGCAAATTTTGGAGTTATGTTTAATATCACTCACTTTTAACATATGATGTTTAATGTAGTAAATATTTAAAAAAAAATGTGAAAGGAAAAAAAAAAACACGGGGAAAGTCTCAAAGGAATTGGCTTAATGATTGATATAATCACGGGTGCATAATCAACATTTAATGTTGGAGACAATGTTTTTCATTAATTTTGTTGGAGAAACTCAAACAAGAAGAAATTGCATGTTGTGGAATAGTCTATTTAATCCAATGGCCTTGGGGCCCATAGTTGTTAATGCTAATCCTTTATTTATATGAACTGAGAAATTTCAAAGTGTGCAGATGACTCATGTGACTTTGACAACGTTCTTATTTTACATATATACTTTAAATGGTAATGTTGTGGGTAGAGGTACATGTATGAGATGTTTGAATAATGGTTAAGAATTGAACCTTGGTTATGATTAACATTACATATTATATTAATGTTTTATAATCTCTCAAGAATGGAGTTCCATTTACAGTACAACAAGTCGGTGGAAAAAAGCATGGAAGTCTTCTCATGGAGAGGAACTCATGGGTAGATATAGGAGGATAGGTGGCAGGGGATTTCCAAACATTTATGGTAAATGTCGATCTGTCTTAAGTGACAAAAAATGAGGGTGATGTGTCCCTTAAAGGACACATTCAACATAACTAAGTGAATACCAAATCCATCATTTAACACTAAAAGTTGAAGTATATAAGCGAAAGATATGTAAACAATGCTAAAATTAAAACACTTGGTCCACAATTTATTGTTAGAGACTAAAATTCCCCATTGAAACTCCCCATTTCCTAATAATAGAAATTAAAATCTATTCCAAGAATATTATTTTGAAAGATGCTTAACATCAAACTAATCTTGTTATACTATTATTAATTGACTTTTCATCACAAATATCTCCCTTAATTTGCTCCCCCAAATCCATGGTATTATTTCCCTTCTCAATTTATGGTCTTTGTGAATCCTCTCCCTCTCATTGAGTTCCTTATATATCTTTTGATATCTATCAGTTCAAGAAAATGTATTTTTCTCTCTTTTCTTACTTGTCTTTCTCATTTTGCTTTTTTTTTTAATGTTTGTTTTTTCCTATTATCTCATTTTGATTTTTATAGTTTCTTAATTATTAGTTCCCTATTGATTCCCTCATCTTTCATTTTACTTTTTAATATATAAGGAAGTCTACTTCTTTGTTATTATTAATATATTTTATTTTATTTCAATTTAATTTCCATTCTCATTTTACTTTTCCTTTTTTTCTTCTCTTAAAATAAAATAGTTTATATTTTTTAATTTAATTTTTTTTTCTATTTCTCTATTTTTCCTAAAATTTATTATCCATTAAAGCATTTTAATTTTTCTTAATTATTTGTTCTTTATGTATATTTTTTAATGTATTCTTCTTTAATATTGTTATTTTAATTTTTCTAATAATTTGTTATTTATGTTTTTCTTTTTTCCATTATCATTATTTTAATTTTTTAATTGTGTCCTTTTTCTTTTTTTTTCATTTTTCATTTTTCATTATTAAATATTTTATTTTTTCTCTCTTATTTTTTAATTAATTTATATTTAAATTAGAATTTGTAAATTAAAATATTATGAATTAGATGTAGGGGATACACATGATCCTTTCATTTTGTTCTCAAAAGAATTTAAAAAAGGAGACTTATAAAAATTTATGTTCGATCCAAAGAGTTTGGATAATAAGATTAGAACTAATTATAATACAAGTGGAATGAGCAACAAAGCTTTACTACTAATGGGCCTAATGGTTAAGAACATGTGTTTCCTCCTAAGAGGTCACAAGTTCAAATCCAAAGGGGGTTAGGGGATAGGGTATTTATACCATTCAAATGGTTGGGGGGAGCGGGTCGAGTCTCATACACCAATTTGGTGGGATCCTCATACACCAATTTGATGTGACCTCGCTAATTAAAATTATATTCTTAATCTTTTTATTGTTTTCTTAGGCTTAATAGTGACTTACTAACAACATTACAAAATTTTCGTAAGTAAAAAGGTACCATTGATTTTCTAATAATGCAGAGATGTCATTAAAAGTGGTTCTTATGATAATGTGGTCTTTGTCGGTGGGGTAGTAAAAGTAGTTCTTTTGCTAATGTGGTTTTTCCGGTGGGGTTAGGTCTGGGTGATTTAAATATATACAAAGTCTCCTAGAAATCTGATATTGTAAAGAGTTTTGAACCTTCTCTAGTCAAGAGAATAGAGAAAAGAAAAAGGGAAAGGAAAACTCCGCAAAAGCTAACCAAACCATGCATTTCATCACCAAAAATGGAACTAACAAAAATATTTCCTAACAATACTAACTAAATAGACCATTTCCACACAATGTTCACAAAAATATTTCCTGACAATACTAACTAAATAGACCATTTCCACACAATGTTCAACCCTAAATTTTAGTGAGGAAAATTTCGGACAACAACAAAAACCAAAGTAATTATTGAATGACTAATCCCAAATTCTCTTCGGACTGTTTGGTTGACCACCCAAATACATTTTCTACTCAGAACCACCTTTCGAACGAATTATTCAATAGAGGAAAGGTCTCTCAAATTCTCTAAAAGTCAATTTTCAATGCTTGAAACCTCTTGTTGGTATGATTGATTGATGGAAAACTCCTCTACTTTTTGATCTGCTCTTTACTGCCTTCAACAAATTGAATGAATTATTCAACAGAGGAAAGGTCTCTCAAATTCTCTAAGAGTCAATTTTCAATGCTTGAAACCTCTTGTTGGTATGATTGATTGATGGAAAACTCCTCTACTTTCTGGTCTGCTCTTTACTGCCTTCAACAATTTGATTTTTGTCGCCATCGTACAGAAGGATCAAAATCTTTAATGCATCCTCTCACAGTATTTCAAATTGGATGTACATAGCGAATATCATATCTTTATATCACATCAAAATAACGCAAACAAACAACTTTAAAGATTGAATCATGCACAGGGTTGTGAAAGAAAATTGTTGCTCCTCGGCCAAAAGAGTCATTCGCTTCACAGTTTTCGCATGTGGGTTGAGCTTCAGAAGAGCACCCAAGTTCTTAAGTGGGTTCTTCTTGAGCAGCTTCCACTTGATTTCCCTGTTGATGGATCTCACAATAGAATGGATTTCATCATAATTCACAATCCTTTCCAGATCGGAATTGACCATCTTCGCACCAGGCATAACATATCCCTTCTTCTGCAGAGGTTCCTTCTCAAAAACCCCAAAAGTACTATCAAGCTTCTCAAAAGCAGACTTCGTCCATATAATAAAATGACTCAAATGCCCACCGGGAGTGAGCTTCAGCAAATTCAATCTATCAACACAAGCAATCTCCACACCCAAAATATTCCTAAAAGCCTTAACTAGTTTAGCCCCTTCAGTATCATAAACAATCAGAGGACCCTTGCGTGAAACATAATGTTTGTTCATCATCTTACCTTTACCAGCATGAATACTATGACTTTTCTTGGCCTTTTCCACGTCAACAAAAGCCCCAACCTTCTTCAAAACCTTCAAAGCAGCCGATATTTTCTCTATGTGTACAGGGCATCGAAGAGCTGAAGCATCTCTTACTCTGTGTATCCCAAGCAGTCGAGGTTTTCTCTATGTTTACGGGGCATCGAAGAGCTGAAGCATATCTTACTCTGTGTATCCCTGGAGTTGGAACAAACGTGGGCCAACTCAGAGGCACAGAAACAACTCGAGGAAGCCAGACTACTTCAACTCCAAGAGCTCTTGACAACCACTCGCAGAGAACGAGATGAAGCGCGAGAGCAGTTGTTGGAATTCAACCAGAGACTCGCAAAATACTCCACCCTAACAAATACACGGCACCCCGTCATGTTTAGCGATGGTTTCCAGTGACTCAACACCACGCTGGTCGTCGTGGAACCACATGAACTGAACCAATTCACCGTCGCCGCTACTACCACTGCCATGCATTCAATTTCCGCTTCGCTCGTCGAACTGGCCGACCAATTCCGTTGGAATTCTGCCGCCCATCTTTTTTACTCCGCCCATCTTGATCTCCAACGTGTCATCGACCTACACCAACCTATGATACCGTCTTCAAATATCCATTGTTCGAATCTCATTGAGTTACCAGATCAACTATTTTATCACCACAAAGAGCAACGACTAAAGTTAGTCGAGCGGCAAGAATCCGAGCAGGAACATCAAGTCGAATCCCATCTCCCTCATCTCGTCCAAGATAAATTGACATAATATGGCTTGTGGCAGCAGCAGCAAACAGTGGCAATAGAGCAGGGGTAGTAGCTGTGGAATAGCATCGGCATCGGCAATGCAGGCGCGGTTATCCATCTAAGCGGTTCTTCTGTTGTCTAGAACATTTTGAACCATATCGACGTTGCCACATAAAAGGTTTGGCGAAACATTCAAAACATATCCGTTGACACATGGCTTCCCTCCATACGCTCTTGACAGACGATTCAAAGGCTTGAAGGCGAACCTCCCCTTAAATAACGCCTTCGGCGTAATTACGATGTTATAATATTCTATAAATTACTCAGTCTCGTGTATAAAACATAATTGTTGGGTGAAAAATGTATATGACAGAAGTGTTGGGTGCAAAATGTATATCACGGAACTCATTGGACATGAAAAATGTGAACCCGCGACTCCGCCAACCCGTGGCTCAGTAATTTTTGGGTGCAAAATGTATATGGCAGAAGTGTTGGGTGCAAAATGTATATCACAGAACACGTTGGAGATGAAAAATGAAAAATAAAAATAAATTTTATCTTTATTATCATAAACAAAATCAAAATTCCAAAATTCCAAATTTACATTTAAAAACGTTAAAAATAATATTGAATAAGTGTTGGGTGCAAAATGTATACCACGGAACAAGCTAGACATGAAAAATGAAAAATAAAAAATAAAAATAAATTTAACCTTTATTATCATAAACAAAATCAAAATTCCAAAATTCAAAATTTACATTTAAAAAGTTAAAAATAATATTGAATAAAATTTAAATATTTGTTTATACTATTCATTAAGTAAAAAGTGTTATAGCATTATATAAATTACTACAAATCTTGGTACAATGTTATAATATTCTATAAATTACAATGTTATAATATTCTATAAATTACTCAGTCTCATGTATATGACAGAATTGTTGGGTGCAAAATGTATATGACGGAAGTGTTGGGTGAAAATGTATATGGCGGAAGTGTTGGGTGCAAAATGTATATCATGTAACACGCTGGACATGAAAAATGAAAAATAAAAATAAAAATGTATATCATGTATATGAGGGAATTGTTAGGTGCAAAATGTATATGACGGAAGTGTTGGGTGCAAAATGTATATCAAGGAACAAGCTGGAAGTGTTGGGTGCAAAATGTATATCACGGAACAAGCTGGACATGAAAAATGAAAAATGTGAACCCTCCACTGCGCCAACCCGCCACTCCGTAATTGTTGTGTGCAAAATGTATATGATGGAAGTGTTGGGTGCAAAATGTATATCACTGAACAAACTGGACATGAAAAATGAAAAATAAAAACAAATTTAACCTTGATTATCATAAACAAAATCAAAATTCCAAAATTCTAAATTTACATTTAAAAATGTTAAAAATAATATTGAATAAAATTTAAATATTTGTTTATACTATTCGTTAAGTAAAAAGTGTTATAACATTATATAAATTACTATAAATCTTGGTACAATGTTATAATATTCTATAAATTACAATGCTATAATATTCTATAAATTACTCAACCGAATTGTTGGGTGCAAAATGTATATGACAGAAGTGTTGGGTGCAAAATATATATCACGGAACATGTTGGACATGAAAAATGAAAAATGTGAACCCGCTACTGTGACTTCATAATTGTTGGGTGCAAAATGTATATGACGGAAGTGTTGGGTGCAAAATGTATATCACAGAACAAGCTGGACATGAAAAATGAAAAATAAAAATAAATTTCATCTTTATTATCATAAACAAAATCAAAATTCTAAATTTACATTTAAAAACGTTAAAAATAATATTGAATAAAATTTAAATAATTGTTTATACTATTCATTAAGTAAAAAATGTTATAGCATTATATAAATTACTATAAATCTTGGTACAATGTTATAATATTTTATAAATTATTCAGTCTCGTGTATATGACGGAATTGTTGGGTGCAAAATGTATATGACAGAAGTGTTGGATGCAAAATGTATATCATGGAACAGGTTGGACATGAAAAATGAAAAATGTAAACCCACTACTTCGCCAACCCGCAATTTCATAATTGTTGAGTGCAAAATGTATATGACGGAAGTGTTGGGTGCAAAATGTATATCACGAACAAACTGGACATGAAAAATGAAAAATAAAAATAAATTTCACCTTTATTATCATAAACAAAATCAAAATTCCAAAATTCCAAATTTACATTTAAAAACATTAAAAATAATATTGAATAAAATTTAAATAATTGTTTATACTATTCATTAAGTAAAAAGTGTTATAGCATTATATAAATTAGTATAAATCTTGGTACAATGTTATAATATTCTATAAATTACTCAATCTCATGTATATGACGGAATTGTTGAGTGCAAAATGTATATGATGGAAGTGTTGGGTGCAAAATGTATATCACGGAACAAGTTGGACATGAAAAATGAAAAATGAAAAATGTGAAGTCGCATTGTTGGGTGCAAAATGTATATGATGGAAGTGTTGGGTGCAAAATGTATATCACGGAATAAGCTGGACACGGAAAATGAAAAATGTGAACCTGCGACTCCGCCAACCCGCGACTCTATAATTGTTGGGTTACATGGGTTATGTATTAAATATTTTATGTACTATCAAACTTAGATACTAGGAACCTTCATTGATGTACCAGACATTAATATTTTTTTATAAATTTCAAATAAAACTAATTAGGGAATATTAAATTCTGCATAGATACCACATGTAGTGCAACTTGCAACCCAACAATTTCAAGCAAGTACTCAACAACGCTTGTGACCATAATTAGAAACTCTCTTTCATTAGTACTTTTTCCAATGAAGTGGTTAACACAAACAAAATCATGACGATTTTTTAATTTTAAATATTTAAAGAAAAACCATGATAAATTTTAAATTTTAATTATTTACAATAAAATTAGTTCATATAAAAATTATTTTCTAAATATGCATCAATATATTAACCTATCTATATTCTTACTTATACCACACCAGCAACATCATTTTGACTTTTTAATTATTATAATGTAATTAGTTTGTGGGAAAATTCAATCTCTAAATATGCATATATGCATAAGTACATCAAGTTATCATGAACATTATTTATAATAATTTTAAATGATCATGAACTCGACTTTGATCATAGATTTTTAACCCTAACTCTAAACTTTGCCATGTACAAGAGCGTCATTGAAGAGAATTATAAGAATTAAAGGCGACTGCTCTTTGACAAAAGTAAAGTTGATCTTTTCTTAAAGGATTTAAATAGTGAATTACATCTCCTAACTTATAAGGACAACATTGAAGATCTCTATCATAATTTTACAACTACCCTTTCCACTTCTATTAACAAGTTCTTTTTCAAGGTGTCATGTAAAAAGAATAATAGAACGACCAACCCTTGGTATGATCAACATTGTAAAATTGCTAGGAAATCGATTAGGGATGCTTCTAATCCGTCCTTAAAACTTGATAAGATCACGTACAAATCCCTAATTAAAAGGAAAAAAAGGTGTTATATCAATAAAAGGAAAAAATAGTTTTCACAACTATCTAAGCTCGATCCTAAGAAGTTCTGGAGGCAAATACTAATGCGCAATACTAAGAAAATAATATGATTCCCTTAAGGGATTGTAACTCCTACCTTAAAAGTCTTTATGAGTTCTCTAATGCCATGGACACCATTCCTATTGTCCCTACAAAGGATGGAGTTTTTTCTCTAGATGACATAGAGTTCGGGGTTAAGCAGCTTGCAAATGGGAAAGCTAAGGACATTGAAGGCTACCAAGCTGAAATTTTTAAAATTGGAGGGTCTATCCTCATCCCTCACATACACAAGCTCTTCAATTTAGTAGTCAAGTAGGGCTTCCCTAAACCCTAGATGCAAAGCCTCATTGATCCTATTTTTAAAAATGAGGATAGAAATATTCCCTCTAATTATAGGACCATTATTATTAGCCCGATTTTAGCCAAACTTTATGGAATTATTTTGGAAAAGAAGATTAGTCTTTGGATAGAAAGTCACAGTAAAAGAGCTAAAGGCTAGGTCAGGTTTAGGAGATATCATTCAACTATGGACCACCTTGTTACCTTTAAGATCAGTGCAGAGGTGTTCCACAATACCAAAGACCAATATTTTTTGTTGTTTTGTTGACTTTAAAAAAGCTTTTGACAAGTTCCTCAGATAAACCTTTGGAATAGGTTGGAAGAGATAAAAGTTCCTTTCGAGTTGAGGGTTGTTGCAATAAGGTTGTATAAGAACATTATTTCCAAGTTTAAGAACAATGAGGGTTGGTCAAAAGAGATTAACTGTAGTATTGGAGTCAAGCAAGGTTGTCCCTTGTCCCCTACCCTTTTTGGCATATACATTGACAAGTTAGAAAATTGCTTGGAGGAAGCAGGTTGTGTTGACCCTACTCTCACTGATATAGTCATCAATCTTCTTCTGTATGATGATGATATCCTTCTTATGGAGAGGAGTCCCCACGATCTTGAAAACCAACTAAGAATCCTCAAGGATTTTTGCTCCAATATGGGTATGAATGTTAATACTGACAAGACTAAGGTCATGATCATTAAATCCAATAATATCACTTATGAAACCTTTGTGTATGACAACAACAACAAATTGGAGGAAGTGACTTCATACAAATATCTTGGAATCGATATTCACCACAAGCTCAACTGGAATTATAGCATTGAGAAAAGTATTATTGGGGGATGGAAAGCTTATTATGGGCTTGAAAACAATTGTAAATTGGTCGATCTTTCGATATGGGATAAGAAGAAACTCCTCTTTGAGACTCTTGTGACGCTTGTTATTCTATATGGATGTGAAGTCTGGGGATGCAATATCCCTCATGAATCCTGAAGAAAGATAACGCAAATCTAAAATAATTTTATAACCTATACTCTCAAAATTAAAGGAAATACTCCATATCCCATCCTCCTCTTCGAGGCAAGCCTTTTCCCCATTAAGAGAATGGCTATGACTAGATACCTAATGTATAAGAACGAGTTAAACAACATGGAAGATAAGAGGCTTCCTAAAATTGAATTAAAATCCAGTTATGATCATCTTCAACTCAAGCGGGGATGGCATAAACATGCCCAATCTTGGCTAAGTTATTGGTGAATCATGGAAGACGTCATTTTGTAGAACAAGGATACTATTAAAAATATCATTGACTCAAAATTTAAGGAGAAAATGTGGTGTGATAAAGAGTTAGAGGAAAAAAGAAAATTAAGGTATTATAAGGATGTAATCAACCCTAATCTAGAAGATCAAAATTATATCTCTGTTTTGACAAGTGTAAAGAAAAAGAAAAAAAGCCTTGTTAAGATAAGAACAAATTCTCACAAGCTCCATAGTGAAACTAGGTGTTGGTCAATTCCTAAAACGCCATGGGATGAAAGAGTGTGTCACCTTTGTGACACTAAAAAGGTTAAATATGAAAATAATTTTATCTTATATTGTCCAGCGTATACCCAGATTAGATTTCAATTTCAAAAAATTTGTCACACTACCAACCTTCCTAACCTTTTAACTCAACAAAACTATGGTGATCTTGGAAAGCTTCTCTTAATGTTTTTCGAGCATAGAAACAAAATTCTAAAGAATTGCAAATAATCCCTTGCCCTCTTAAGATCTGATAAACCAATTCAATTTCAATGAATGTTAGTCATCATCATCATATATAAATACATCAAGTTATCACAAACATTATTTATAATAATTTTAACTTTTTAAACATTATTTATAAAAAAAATTGAATTTAAATTTTTATTATTATTATTATATTTTATTATAATTTTTGTTTTTTAAAATATTTGTGCCAAGGTAAATTTTAAAAATACTATTAAAATCTATTTTATTTCAAAAATTAAATCAAAGCTTTTAGTTTTCTCCCATTTAAAAGTCCAAACGTGGAAAAAATGGAATATTTCATAATTCCATACCTTTTACAACTATGTAATCCAAAAGTGGAAAAATTGGATGTAAATGATTCATATTTACATACCTTTTACAACTCTATGTAAGCTTTGTTTTTATGGTTATGATCTATAGGTTAGAAAATATACGTGTAAATGCATATTAATTACAAAATTATAAATAAAAAAGGTTGTTAGAAATTCTCATATAAAAAAACTCAAACTCGTGACTCACAAGTAACAATAAAACATACGATTTGTCAATTACAATATGTTTGTGAGTGATATGAACTAGTCAAGATCTATGTTAAATTAGGATCTATGAAGCAATGTTTTATGTTAAGTTAGGATATAGTAATGTTGATTTTATTTATTATTTTGTTTTATGTTTTATTATTATTATTTTTTTAATCAAGTTAATTTTATTTTTATTAATTAAGCAATGTTGTTAACATTTTTCTTATACTAAGTTGTAGAGCACTTTACTATTTTTAGTGTAATAATAGTGTTATACGTTGTAAATTTTGGCCTTTGATTAAATGAGAACGCGAGCTAAAAAAATGGGTTTGATATCAATAATTATATGATATAAAATTTATCTTTTCCATATTGATTAAAACATTCACATTATTTTAAATTTGAATATATCATTTAAATATTTGATGACAATTTTGTTGTTTATAATATAATATAAAATTTATTATCTATGATATTTGAAACATTCATTTACAATATTACAAAGAATCATTTTCATAGATTTAAAAAAAAAAACGCGTTCCTAAGTGATATATGCTAGCTCATTATTAAGTGAGATATGCCTGACATCTTTGTGTTTTGAAATTGTTTTTATGATGTAAATCTTTCTCTATACCAAAAATATAATTTCACTTTCGTTGAGAGAAGTGGTCCACAACAACATATAAGCTTTGATATACCATCATCTTTATGTCAATGGGGTCATCCATAAGGAAACGGTGCCTCCTACTAAAATAATGTTTAATTGATTGCAGTGTGTGTAATGCCCATTACTAAGTCATTCATGAGTCAACTACACCTAACATTTGTGCATCTTGGAATTGCTTTAATGACATAATACCTCTCTTTGAGTGATTCAAATGTAATCACCCCTCTTAATTTGGGTATTAGCAAATGTTCTATAAACTAAGGAACATGGAGGAAAAAATCTATATGACAATGGGAGCTTCAAGAGTCACAACTCTATACAAAGTTGCATTAGGGAATGCAAAGAACAACCCTCTATGATGCTTAACGACAACCATGAAAATGAATCCCATAAATTCTCCATATTGTTGTGATGCTATTTAAAACAAAATTGATGGTTGTCACCCTCAATCCAACTCTCACCCATGTGTCAGTCTTGACATCGAAGAAAACATTGAAAAGCTTTATGAAGAGCACATATGTGGTGTTTTCCACATCCTCTATTGTTACAATAGTCTGACATAATACTTGTAAAAAGGTGATGGAAAATATGAGGAAAATATGTTTATGGAGCCAAGGTGAGCAATGCTAGAGATGACCATCTTCTTGTGGTCGATTTGGATAGTGGTTAGAGAGATGAAATGTAGTGAAGAATGCAGATTTCAGAGTTCCTCATAATGTAAATTTTGTAATTCTGGAAATAAATTGTGCATGGAGTTTTTGAAACGTCGAGTGGACACTTCACCCATCATCATGGACTGTTGAACCAATAAGCATGAAAGAGTGTGCAATGATCCCAAGCCATTATGCAAGGATCATCATGGTTTTGGTGTCTTCTTAAAACTTTTCTGAGTGAGGTATTTTGTCAAACACTTTGTTGATCTATTTGTTTACAAGTGTTTACTTGTTGAATGGCCTCTTGATTTCGGCCTTAGGGTTTACTGATGTGTTTATATGAATGTTTGCAGCAAATAACAAGAAGAGACAACCATGGAACATACCTCAACCATATGCAATATGATAGACAAGCCAAAACATCTCAAATCTTCTTTTATTCATAAGATAGAAGAACCTACTACAATGGAGATGTCGATCTGGAATGCTCAATAGATTGCTATGAAAATAGATAATAGAGTTGCTACAAAAATCTCTCGATAATACAAAATAAGCCTCCAAAGGCTGGATAAGAGATGAAGACCAATGCCACGTCCTGCTAGATAGTTGAAGCTCCTCAACAATTCAGCCTTGGTGCCAAAGATGTACAATCACCTCAAGAAAGATGCCAAACAGTAGATCGGGTGATGGAAAGAACAACCCAAGTGCCCGAATCTCCAAGATCCCTCTCAAACCCTGTAGATCTGAACTCTTCCACTAAATGGTATGCCCCACTAGATGACTGAAACCCTAATAATTCGGCCTCTCTCCTAGAGACCTCCAACAACTCCATCAATCCACTAGAATGATAGATCGGGGCATGACAATGAATACCCAAGTGCTCAAATCATCAAAATACCTGCTAGATCCTTAGATCTAGCTACCCTCCAAATAATGGTGCGCCCTCCTCTTGGGAAATCATCCCACTATCAATACAAATAAACCTGCCACTAAAATGCCTCTGTAAACCACCAAGAATGATGCTAGGACACCTGCAAAGAAAACCCAACACTTGGAATTCCAAAAATCGTGTATCCTCAGCTAGAACGAATCTCTCGCCAAGAATGGTGTGCCCCCCTTGCTGGAAACCCTAGATAGGACGTCCCCCTTCTCTTCCTGTGCCTGTAGCTGGTGTAGAACCCTCCTGCACTTATGTAGATCTGACTAGAATGGTGTGGGAGAGTATTGCATCTCCGAGACCAAGCTTGGGACAAGCTAGATGGAATCTTTCACCACCGAATCGTCCTCTAGGGTTTGTTGAGTCAAAACCCTCAAAACCCCCAATGTTGGGCTCACTAGCTAGAAGCCAGATATCAAATGATAATCATACATGAATATAGAGTAGAGGCCCTTGCCTTCCTTTTATAATTTTTGGCTCACCTTGTCCCTCCAAAGTGACTTTCATTTT
>ML787734.1:185142-196873 GCA_009831015.1 Picea engelmannii
GTTGTTGACATGGCATCCACTAGTATAATGGTGATCAACAAGGTAGGTCAACTTGCAAGAGGCATAACTTTCACATACACGCTCTTATTGGGGCATGGTTTGCACCGTTGGAAAGGTCTCAAAGTGTAGAACACCATCAAGGGTGTGGGTATAGGTTTCAAACACTAGAACCCCAAAAAATGTCATTAATGCCTCAAAATGACTTCAGACCCCAATTTTCCAAACTAGAACCCGACACTAAAATAACCTTGCAAGTTGATTCCTCCAATATTTTTTCCACTCAGAAAACATCGAGATAGATGAAAAATAATATTATGATCCAATCCATATATATTATCATTACAAAATCAAAATACAAATGCATAACAGATTTTTTCATATCTTTCATTCACCAATTATAACATTTCTTTAATTATCGTTGTACAAATCTATATTTGCAATTGCAATTAACTATATTTCCTTCTCAATAGGATCTTATAATATGCATTTTAAATATATTTTCTTCTTAATATAATCTTAAAATATGCATTTTATTGATGTCTCGCCTTTACACTTTTAATTGTAATCTCAATATGCATTCTATTGAGGATGTATATTTGCACCTTTAATTATAATTTTAATATACATTTTATTTACAACATACCTTTACATTTTTTTAAGAAACAATTAGTATTACTCTCTAATAAATTTTTGCACATTAAACTTAGTTAACTAAATCCAATCTTTGCAAACTCGAGACTCCAACCCTTTGTAGAGCTGACACTTTCTTCCAATGTAATAGGTAATATTTCTTATAGTCATAGCTTCCTTATCATAATTGTTTTTTAAATCCCATCCATCTCCAAAAGCAATCTTTTAAAAGATCATTTCCATCTCCACAAGCACATAACCATAACAAGCATAATGGATCTTTGGCTATTATAACAAGTGTCACTGTAGTGGTGATGTCTCTATCATTGGTTATATTTTGAGAAAACAATGATAGGCACAAGGAACCAAGATAAGCATAAAAAAAATAGTTAATAGTGTTTGTTTAGGGATCAAAATCAGGACTAATCTCAAGAATGCTCTGAATTTTTTTATTTTTTTTCCGATGGAAGAAATCACGGGAAACCCTCCAAGTATTTTCCCACATTTTGTGGATGGTAAATGGGGTAAATTGTCGGCTCTAATTACGAGGCCTAACCTGGTGGGGACATCAAGTGAGGCCCAACAATCTCAACAAATATCAACAATAATTGCTCGAGGACTTAACCCCGAGACTTTGTTGATAATAACCACAACACTCATCCACTCGAGCTAACCCACCAGTCTAAAAATGCCCTAATTATACAATGTGATAACAATTAATGTTTATGTTGGAGATCTTTTTTTCCAAAAAATATTAAAACCATATAATTTTTAAGTAAACCTCTTATTTTTTACATTTTACAAGTGACCTTCAATTACATGAAAGCATGGAAGCAACCAAACAATATGAACGTCCAATTGAAATATAGTAAAATTAAAGATCAAACAAATTCATAAGGCTTAACATAAATTGACAAATTCTGAATGAAAGACGAGGATCTAATTTTACTACCTAGAAAATGTGTGCATGCCTTCTTATGCATTCTCTCTGACTTTGCAGCGTCAGAGTATTTGAAAATCCAGAGTACGATTTTAAGAATTTACCGTCGAATGTTTTATGACTACGTAGTTTATAGTATTGGAATCAACAAGGTTTTCTCGCATTATGTCGTTGAGGTTACTCTTTGTCTCTTATGCACCGGAATTCCTTAAATATAACCAACGAAGACCTCTACAATGGAATGGAAATACTGTATGTCGCCTTGATCAAGAGCAAGCTCCTCATCTTAGATTTTGAATATTATGTGGACATTTTGGTGAACGTAGTTATAATTTTCATTACCCGTTTCCAAAATCTACATCCAACTGCACTTCATGATGCTCAAATGGGCTCTAGCTCTAACAACAATAGCAATGATATTCATATACTCAAATTTTATATTTGTGTTTCTAGATCTATATGACCAAGACCAAAATATTATCATATTGTAGACTATATATGAACTAATTTTTCCTTGTCTTTTCATTAAATTTTTTGTTTAGCAATTGTTCGTCCAATAATGTAATAATAATCTAATTTTAATGTCACGACTAAGCCAGACACCAAATTGGTGTATGAGAACCCCTTGTTTGTGGGACAATGAAGCCCCTCCGCGCGGCGATTTGACTACTTAACTCTATGGAGGTATACATACCCTACCTCCTTTAGATTTGAAGTTGTGACCTCTTAGAAGGAAACATGTGTTCTTAATCATTGGGCCCACTCACATTGGTGAATGATAGGATATTTTCATGTTAAGTTGATTAATACAAACATGTGTGTGTGAAAATGTAAACTCACCACAAACTCCAATGCTTATTCCTTGTCATGGAAAGTTGAGGGATGTGAATGGAGCAAACCATAGGCTTGTTTATAATGTCAATAACTTTGCACAATTACTATTCCAAATATAGTTTCAAAACCCCTCGAACCAATTGAATTCCAATCCACTAAAAGCAACATAATAAATGTATAGTGCAAAAAATGATTGAGGGATGCAAAATGTCCAAAACCAAAAACAACAATTTGGAGAAAAAAAAAAGTAAGAAAGTGTTGGTGAACACTATTACCCCTCATTTCAAATCCAAGCTAGTGTCATTACATGGAGATCGATATACAAGGAGTATTGTTGTTTGCACTCTACATGTGCGAGACACTTTGAGGGGAAGTCATTTAGATTATAAGTGTTATCAAAATTATATGATATCTTAATGATATCAATATATTACACTGTGTAATGATTATGTTTAGAAATCCAATAATAGATAAGCATTATTAAATTGTCTTTGTGACGAGGATTCTCTACAGTAATATTGATTTTCGAATTGCCATCACATATGACACTACATAATGATTAAGTTTAGAGCTCCCAAAGGATTCTGACTATGTAATGATTAAGTTGAGAGCTCCCAAAGGATTTTGACTATGTAATGATTAAGTTGAGAACTCCAATTATAGATAAATATTTATTTTATTATGTCCTTGTGGTTAATGGCGAGGCCCTATCATTTGGAGCATTGAATCCAGGTCCTTTGTCTACAAAGGAATGAGATCTAAAATAAAATCTTGGATTTTGAACCCTAAGAGAGCGGAATAGGAAGAAAAATGGAAATTCTTCCTCCTAGTTGGATGGTATTATTTATATCAAAACCTTTAGATACCATATGTTTGAAACTTCAAAACTTTTTGTAATACATGAAATTAATTAAAAAAAAAATGCCGGAGGTACTATCCTGTGTTCTGATTTCTCAGTTTATCGATGGTTTTTAAATTGTGGCAAGGGTTCAAACACCAAAGCAGATTTACTTGGGGCTTGGGGCACTCTTACTCTCGCCGAGTTGTTGGACCTTCAACTTATTCAATTAATGGGGGATTCAAAGGTTGTAATAGACCGGTTGGATCAGAAAGGAAGGCTTCAAGTAGTTAGCATTGAAGCTTGGAAGAGTCGTATCAAAGAACTGATTCCAACTTTTCAAAGTCTCCATTTTCATCATATTTTCAAATAATCGAATAGAGTGGTTGATCAGATGTCAAAGATTGCTCTATCAGCAGTAAAAGGGAGGCTAAATTATTTCTCTTGGGATGGTGAGAAAGTTGGGCCGAACTTCACTGTGGACTATTTTTAATTCAAAATTTGTTATTCTTTGAGTTTGACTTACTCCCTGGTAAGGTCCCTCGATTTTCCTTTATCGCCGGCCTTTTCAGAAATGATCATTGTCAGGGTGAGAGGTGGATAGTCCAAATCCCATGTAATATTTTTGTATTCAGAGCTCTGGTTTTTTCTGGTAGTTTATAGTTGGTGGGGAAAGTGTTGAATAGTTCAAATGGATGGCTCGGGCTACCATTGTTTTCCTCTGTCGATGTATTAAAAAATTATTTTAATATAATTTTGTGAAATTTTCAATTGGAAAGTATGGACCACTAACATATAAAATATATATTGCTTATGAACACAATGCTAAAATATGGTGTAATATTGCATATAGCAAAGCTATTATGAATGTCAATGCTTTCACCTTCTTCTGTTGACCTAAAAGTGTTATCTGGTCACATGTTTCTTTGTTTCCTTTGTTAATATTGTTATACCACTAATAATTTGTGACAAATTTGGATAACAATAGTCCTAGGTAGGGACTACTAAACATATAAAAAATATATTTCTTACAAGCACACTAGTGAAATATTACCTAGAGTGACCACACATATTGATGTAATTCTCAATGTTAGCGCTTGACATTCTTGTTGACCTTAAAACTTTATATATGTTCATTGGTTATACAGTCGGTTATTTATAAGTCATTGGCACTTCAAAGTAGAACCTGTACACAACCAAAAGATAGGCCTCCGAGAGATGTATTGATCAATCATCATCAGGATTCTGCACTTGCATGGTTCGACAGAGGAGATCAAAGGGATGGAAGCTGGAGTGGAGTAGGCGGTGTAATAAAGACTAAGGATGCTACAGTCATTAAATGGACCTTCAATTGTGGCAGAGGAACAAATACAAGGGCAGAACCTTTGGGAGCTTGGGCTACACTCTTGTTAGCAGATCATTTGTTGATTCCATGTATCCATGTTATGGGAGATTCGAAAGTAGTTATCGAATGGCTTATAGACAAAGGTAGGCTACAGGTCATCTCAGTAAAAGGTTGGAAAGATAGAATTAAATCCCTTGCAAAGAATTTTCAGTCCATTAATTTCCAACACATATATAGAAACTTTAATTCTGATGCAGATGTATTATCAAAGCAGGCCATTGGAGAACCAGAGGGTGTGGTGTCATATTATTTATGGACTAATGGAGAAGAAGGTCTGAGGAAACAGATAAAAAACCATTAGTTATTTTGGGATGGTTTTTTGTTTGAGCGGCATTAAAGATTATATATTGTATAAGGGAGCCATAGTTTTTGTTTGTACATTTAGTTGAAGTATGGACTGTAGACTGCAGTATTTTCAACTTTGAGATTTCGGAGGCTAGTGTATATGTCATCTTTTTGGTGTTGTAAGCAAGGAACTGATCATGTCGGTTTGTTTATCTGTTTTGGATTCCTTGACTATGATATGAAAGATGTAAAAAAAGTATATGTCTAATATAATTGAGCAAATTTTTTCCCTGGAAAAAAAAAAAATATATATATATATATATATATTCCCTATTTCAATGTATACACTAATTGCAATGTGCATTGCTTGTCGTTCTTTGAACCAGTCTATAAGCCATCTAGTTCTTGACCAGGTGCCACATATAATGAAAATTTTAACTTTTGTTTAAATAAATTAAGCAAACGAACAAGGTTAAAAGACACCAAACTCAAAACTTGAATAGGTGTTATCTATCACTTGATAGAACAATCATAAAAAGACATATACAAATTGCCAACATGGCTATCAAATGAAAGGTGTAGGCTCCTTTTGAAAACCATAAAGCTACATCACATTATGAAATAAAACTACCACTAGTTCGCAACATACACATTCTTGGGCAAAGTAGTTCTTACATGTCCACATTAACAACTCACCTAGTGGATGTTTTCCCTTGCCAAGTGGTCAGTGGTTTGAAACATTTGGTACATGTTTATATTTGTTAATTGCTTGACCAGGTGGGTTAGCCATACCTGTATGTATCATATTGCTATTGTAATAACAAATAAGTTCATGTTCAATTCGTTGTGTAGGTCAAGTAGTGCATCCTGCATCTTGTTGTGTAGGTGTTTGGAAGTCAAGTCAAGTGGATATGCTAATGAATCTAAAGAATGTAGTGAAGTATCCAACTAAGATATGGAGTCATTCAAGTAGGGATGATAGTGATAGAAGTTTGTCTGGGGTCGAGTGTTGTGTGGGTGAAAGGCTCCCTGGAAGGGGGTAAGTTTCTTGAAGCATTATGTGGCGTTGTAATAGGAAGGTAAGGCTAATCAACTATCCCTTCAAATAGGTTTACAATTGAAACAAAGTTACTGACTTAATGAGAAGTGTGACCTCAAAACAAGAACTCTAGCCCAAAAAACCCATAATTTTGCATAAAAAACATCAAAATCAACCCCAAAATAAAAAAGTAGTACTACTAGTAGCACCATTTTTTTAAACGGGGTTAAAATTACAACATCCTTAAAATCAGGACCTAAAAAAAATAAGATGTTTTTGAATTATTTTTTTTCAAAACGTTAAAATTTTAGATAATTTGAAATCGTATTTTTAGCAGTCGGTACCATTAAAACCAAAACCTTGAAATCAACCATCAAATTGAAAAGTATTATTATTGGTAGCACCCATTCTAAAATTGCGGTATGAAAATGACACATTTTTATAAAGTGGTAAAAGAAGTCATCATTATTGTAAACAAAATCATAAAATCAACCCTTAAATGCTTACTTTTAAAATCTTATTATCAGTGAAAGCACAAGGTAATACATAATGTCATGAAAATATCACAATGTACTTTAAAAATTCAACGTCACTTTTTAACAATTTAATAAAAGAAAAAAAGTGAATATAAGTTACATTGAATGAAACATAAATTATTTCTTAAAAGTATTGTTATATTTTCCATATTCAAAGCATATGAGCTAAGAAATTTTATTATATTATCCATAATCAAAACATATAATTCATAAAACATAAAAAAAAGATTCATAACTTCATGTAAGATCGTATGTAAGTTCAAGGCTCATTTATAGTTACCATACAAACATCATATGGATCAAAAATACATAAAATGTTTCATACACTTATTCAGATTGACTCATGGTTTATGAAATACCATCAGAGTCTAGAGTGTCTTCAAATGAATGACTGGATGAAGATGTAGATGATCCATACTCTTCTCTATTGTCGATGAATACACCATCTGAGTCTACATGCATGCCCAACATTTCAGATGTCAAATGCCTTTTATATCTATGACTACGTTCAACAAACTCCCATGTTGCATTTATATCTTGTGGCAGCAACCTCTTGATAATCTTTGTTGTCTTGGAGCGAAGAGTTCCTCTCTTTTTCAAATTGAATTCATAAACAAGTATGTCAACATCATCTAACTTTAAGAGTTCAGTGCGACGATGAGTTGTGTTTTGACCCTTTCTTTTGTCTTTCTATTCACATGTTTCCAACCACCATCTATGGCTTGTACACACCATTGAGTGGGTGTGTACTTGTTGCATACCAATGCTCTTCAATTGCAATAACATCATCATTTTCTTTCTCAATCTTTATAACCTTTGCAATCCATAATGGATAACCATGTGGATCTTCAGTCGCTAAAACTGCAATCATGCTACCCTCCTTAATATCTTGTATTGAACCCCTATAAAGGTCTTCCATGGCTTCACGTTGTGCATGTGACCTTCACAAACCAATATACATTTATCTTTCCTTTGCTTGTGTAAACTCAATAGCACCTTGAGATTCTTGTTGAACTTCAACAATGTTTGTGTCTTCAGATTCATTTGGCATATTTTATGGCCAATGAAATGGAGTCTTCAACAATGTATCTTCATTTGTTGAGCTTGAAATTATGTCACTTTGACTATTGAAAAAATACTCCCACCAAATAGAATCAACAACATCAAAGTACTCATATGTATCCTTAATGGACTTTTTTATTTCTTACAGGCATTCAAAATAATATACATCTCTCTGACGCCTATGTGCATTATGGATTTCAGCAACTAATTGTAAAAATAATAACTTTGATGCAAATATTGGATGATCTAGAATGAACTTAAAAAATGTTAAACCTAATGAAGGCCCCCATTATGTAGTAGTTGAATATTGCTTTCCCCATATAAGTGTTTTCCCATCAATTCTTTTGAAACAAAATTGATGTTGGAAGCTAATGTCATTAAGTTGGTCAATACATTTTTCTTCACGATGTGATCCCTAAATAAATCTTTGCATGTCAATAGTTTCTTCTAATATATAAAAAACATGCTCTGGAATGTATGCTTTCTTAATACATTCAATCAATGATGGTAGGCTTCCATCATTTTTCCTCTTCAATGTTACTAAAAAATGATTGAACATTTGATCAAAATGATCATGAGTGTGTCCAACAAGAAGGAAACCAACTTTCACCTTTTGAAAGATTCCTATTTCAACAAGCATGCTTAGATATTCAAACACAATTTGATTTTTATTTTCATGACTAGTGTTGTCCAACTATAGATAGAGAACTTGAGGAATATTTCCAGACCATGTGATGAATTATGGTGATGGTCATATTTGCATCATTATGAATATTTGGAGTTGTGAAGTAAATCCTTGGACACATTTTTCCATTGAAAACCATACAACCAACCAAGTGAAACTGAATGAAATTATCTTCCTGTGAATTTTTGGATGTACGAACAAAATGTGGTAGAAGTGTTTTCTTTTGGTCCATGCCATCAATTATCATACCTAAATATTTGTTTGGAGCATCATAACACTTCTTTCGATGTTTGTACAACTTTTTCCTTTCACTTGATTGTTGATTCTGATGTTCTTGAAGTGCTTTGACTATGGAATCTGCACATGACATAAAATTAAAATATTGATCATATGTTTTCATAGTTGACAACTATTCAATTTAAAAAAACAAAATAGTATATATTGTTGGTTGTGGAGCCTGATTATCTTCCTGATTCATAGGTCTTTGTTTTCAGCCGTGTTTATACCCCATGAAGACTTTACACTCGGGAAGAATGTACACTCCTCCAAGTGAGGGAGCGCAGAGGGGGGTTACCCTCTCTATGGGGTTCGGGGGCGAAGCCCCCGAAGGAAAATTTTCCTTGTAAATGTATATTGTAATTTCATAGTAAATATGGACCATTCATTATAAGGTCACAGATATGACGGTAGAAGTTATGTTAGGGTTTTTTTCCTAAAAGGCAACCCTCTTTTATGTGGGAAATGTATTTTGAATATGTATCATTGCGAATATTGTATTCTGATCGAGGAGATTGTGAGAGAAAGAAGAGGAAGTTACAGCGGGTGTGTTGTATATTGTATCCCTTCATTTGTTGGATAATAATAAAGGAAGGACCTCGCAATTTCTCTAATGGACATAGCCCACACTAGATGAACCACATATATCTGTGTCTCTATTGTATTGTGTATCTTCTATGTTTTATTTCTTCATTTATTTTATTTTATTTCTATGTGATCCTGTTTTTTTAACAACTGGCATCAAAGAGAAAGGTAACTCACAGGAAAAGAGGATTTATGGTTCGAGTGGGAGCAATGGTGGAAGATGGAAAGTTTAGGGTCGAGAAATTTAATGACCAAAACTACTAGTTATGGAAGATGCAGATGGAAGATTATTTATATCAGAAGGATCTATTCCTACCATTGGGTGGAATAGCAAAGAAGTCGACGGCCATGAAGGACAAAGAATGAGAAGTTCTTAACAGAAAGGCACTAGGAACAATACGATTGATCCCGGCAATGTTGGTGGCTTTCAATATTTCGAAAGAAAAGACAACGAAGGAGTTGATGGATTCATTGGCTAAACTGTATGAAAAACCCTTGGCATCCAATAAGGTATTTCTAACAAAGAGATTATTTAATATGAAGATATCAGAAGGTGGGTTTGTTGCAGATCATTTAAATGAATTTAATACGGTTACTAATCAACTAAGTTTTGTAAAAGTGGACTTTGATGATGAGGTCAGGGCTCTTCTAATATTGTGCTCATTGCCAAAAAGTTGGAACAGCTTGGTCATGGTTGTAAGTAACTATGTCTCTAGTTCAAACACTTTAAAATTTCTTGATGTTGTTGGTGTTATCCTTAGTGAGGAAATGCAATGGAAAAGCACAGGTGAGACATCAGGTAATGCATTAAACATGGAGAACGGGGGTAGACAAAAGGATAGAGGAAAGGGCTCAAGGAACCACAGGAATTCTAGGAAGGGCAGATCCAAATCCAGATTTGGAAAAATGGAGTGTTGGAATTGTGGGAAGAAAGGACATTTGAAGAAAGACTGCAGAGCTCCAAAGAAACAAAGAGATGGACAGCATGAGAAAAATCAGGAAGCAAATGTAACAGGTGATGTGTTACAAGATGCTTTGATTCTTTCTGTAGATAATATTTCTGAGTCTTGGGTAGTAGATGCAAGGGCTTCATCTCATGCCACACCCCATAGGAAAAAATTTCTAGATTATGTTCAAGGCTATTTTGGACAGGTTCATTTGGGTGATGATGCACCATGCAAATTTGTTGGAATGGGAAAGGTAAAAATAATCAAATCAATGGAAACCAATGGTTGTTGAAATAGGTAAGACATGTTACAGATCTAAGGAAAAATCTATTTTCAACATGGCAGTTGGAAAGTGAAGGTTGTATATCCATATTTACAGATAAGATGTGGAAGGTCACCAAAGGATCATTGGTGATAGAAAAAGGAGAGAAGGTAGGTACATTGTATTTATGTACCAGTAATATTGACTATTCTATCTCTTTAGCTTCTACAGGAGTGGATACAATACTGTGGCATATAACACATGAGTGAGAAGGGGATGCAGATACTTCACAAAATAAATTTGTTTCCAGATCTTAAACAAATTGATTTAGATTTCTATGAGCATTTTGTTTATGGAAAACATAATAGAGTCATATTTCTCTTTGTTAGAAAAGAAAAGAAGAGTGAAAGGTTAGAGCTTATTCATACAGATGTATGGGGACCATCTCACATATCATCTCTTGGTGGCTCTCGTTATTATGTTACTTTTATTGATGATGCAACTAGAAAAACTTGGGTTTATTGCATTCGACAAAAATATGATGTTTTTTAAACTTTTAAGAAATGGAAAGCTTTGGTTGAGAATAAGACAAGAAAAAGGTTGAAGTGTCTCAGATCAGACAATGGAGGTGAATATTGCAGCAAGGATTTTGATGGTTATTGTTAATACCATGGAATTTGTAGAGAGAAGACAGTTCTAGGAACACCACAAGAAAATGGTGTGTCATAAAGGATGATCAGGACAATCATGGAGCGTGCAAGGAGTATGAGATTGCATGTTGGTTTTCCTTTACAATTATGGGAAGATGGTGTAGATATTTCTATTTACTTAATAAACAAAGGACCTTCAAGCTCTTTGGATGGTAGAATTCTAGAGGAGGCATGGACAAGTAAAAAGGTAAACTATTCTTTTTTGAAGACTTTCGGTTGTGATTCATTTGTCCATATTGATAAAGAAAATAGAACAAAACTTGAGGCGAAATCTAAGAAGTGTACCTTTATTGGATACGGTGTTAATGATTTTGGTTATCGCTTATGGGATTATGAAAATAACAAAATCATTAGGAGTAGAGATGTCATATTCAATTAGAAGGTCATGTACAAAGATCAGTTGCAGGGAAAGAAATAGGAAAAAGAAAAACCAGAATACACAATGCTTGATGAGATCACTGAAAAAAATCTCCAAAGCTACCAGAAAATCAAAATGTACAACAACATGATCAACAAGTACCTCAAACTCTTGCAAGTGTTGTTAGAAGATCTACCAGGTTAAGTGGACCCCCTGAACAATATTCTCCTTCATTGTATTATTTATTGTTGACTGATTTTGGTGAACCAGAATGTTACGAAGAGGCAATGTAGGTAGACACTAAAAAGAAGTGGGAGCAATGAATGAAAGAGGAAATGG
>ML787734.1:201393-213834 GCA_009831015.1 Picea engelmannii
CAAAATTTCCCCCTCAAATTTTTCCCTCCAAAATTTCCCCCCAATTTTTTCCTTTTATTATTTTCCCTTAAAAATTAAAAACAACTTTTAGTCTTTTATTTTCGTTATTTACATGTTAAATACAATATTTATCATGTTTAATTATTTATCCCACATTCATTAAACATAGTGATGATCCATATAATTTTAGGTATATATGTAGACAATATACCTAATTCTTATTTATCCCACATTTGTTATGCTAACAGTAATTTATATCATATGTGTTATATATACACAATCTTGCTTTGTTTTTTTACATTGTGTGATATCTTGGGCAGTATTCGTTAAAGGATTTGGAGCAAGCTACAAAAGAGAAACATCAAGAAGATATCTGAGGAGAATCTAGCATTTCAGAGGTTAGTTATTTTTAAAATTCTTTCCATTTACCAAAACAACAATTATAAAATCATCTTTGAATCACATAATAATTTTTCATGCGAAAATTAAAAAACCTTGTATTTTTTTAGATGTTTTCTAATTTTTTTCTAAAAAACTCTCAACTTATTTTAAAAATTGAGACTTTTTTCAAAAAAAAATTAACAAAATCCTTAAGATTTTTTGAAAAAGAAAAAAAAGTCAAATTTAAGTATAGTTTTGTAAAAAAAATTAGCTTTTTTTATTGTTTTTTACTTGAATTTTTTTATTTTTGGCCCATGGTTGTTGTTGGGCAATGCTCAGGGCTTGACCGTGGGGGTTGGGGCGATGTCGGCATCGCCCTGGCCCCCCACGACCAAGTCGCATAAGCCTAATAACTCCATGGGTCAAAAAACTTTAAATATGGGTCAAAAAAAAAAAAAAAAATTAAATTAGTTCTTATATTCAATGTTTTTTTTTTAGTTTATTATAATGTAAAAGGCCTAATTTTATTTTTGTATCTTATAGGAAAAATGTCAAGAAAGAGATTATTTATGAATATATCTGGATTACAACCTGCAATAATGGAATCCAAAATTGCAACTAGAACCTTGTTAGAATTAGGGAAAATAGAAAAACAATATGCTTTAAAAAAAAAAAAATTGTTCACTAGATCAGCATAAAGAATAAGATATACAAACAGATCTGAAGCAAATAAATATTTATGAGTATGAAAAAAATAACTTTTAGCTTACCTCTTGTCTTAATGATAGATGTACCTGACACACATGTGGATGTAAGCCTCTGTAAGTATGCTCAGATTCAGTTCAAGTTCATGGATCAAACCTCTCAGGGTTTGATCTCTGTTAAAGAGAACTGTGGCACAGTTTTTCCATGGATGGAAACCCTCAATGAAAAAAATAATAAACCCTCTGACTTAACAGCAATAACCCCAGGAAGAAACCCTTCAATAAAATGTGAATAGGCTCAGGAATGAGATCAGACTAGGATAACAAAACCTTCACTTTGCACACATAGCAAAAACCCTCTCTCAAAACTCGACAACAAGAAGTTAACCCCCACAGGGGTCTCCGTACTCCATGCGGCAGCTAATAGGGAGTTCACACAGCAAGGGATAATGCCCAGAAAGGGGCCCATGACACTTACTCACAGTCTGTGTCCCTAAAGGGGGAATGACACCCTACAGGAACATACTCGGTTGCAAGAGGATAGGTCTGGCATCAAGGGGACAACTCTGGAAGCAAGAGAAGTTGGTCTGGTAGCAAGGGAGGCACCTTACAGGTAGCAGATCGACAGTCATACATCAGTGGACCCTTAAGGGAGAAACTCCCAGCCAAAAAAAAAAAAAAACTCAAAACTGAAACTGATAATAAAGAGAGGTTGCATCAACAAGAGTAAGCATTCAATGAGGTAGTCACAGCAAGGAGAGTGAGGAGAGAATGAGTGAGTGATAAATGCAATAGGGTAGGGTCTAATTTATAGTTAAGGAGAGGGGTTAGGGTAATTAGGATAATAATTAAATATTGACATTTAATTAATATAAATATTAATTAATATGTCAATTAATATTAATTAAAATCATAATTACATATAAAACCCTAATCACATAAAATAAAACCTAATTACCCAAAATAAAACCCAATCACATAAACCAAGGGTGTAAGCAAAAACAACAAGGGGTTACATAGTAAGATAAAGTCAAGGGGGGGTTCCATAATGGCAAAGCATGTCCACATGAGTCTCATAGTGACCTATAAACTTTATCATCACTACATAAGGGGGTACATCAACAATGTGGTCATGTCCATCTTCATAGACACTCCTAGGTCCCATGGACCATCCCGGTAGAGAGGAAGAGGATCACACATCAACTCATCTTGGTATTACACCAAGATCTACCTGGTCAAAGACCAAGTTGCCCCATAACACATCTGGGGGCCCTAGAAAACATCTAGGGTCTTATCCACCAAGGTACAAGACCAAGGATCAACCCATGCATTAAGAAAGGGTTCCCTGGAACACATCCGGGGCCCTATACACATCTAGTGACTTATATCAACCACCAAGGAACACATCCAAGGATCAATCCAAGCATAGGCAAGGATTCCCTAGAACACATCCAAGGGCCCTTAAACACATCTAGGGTCTTATTGCTTGGTCCTAGACCAAGAACCCCAGTCATCTACTAGGGACCCTCACAAGGGTCTTTTGTCATGGCCTCACTGTTTGGTCTCATACCAAGAAACCTCAGGAGTGTGCGGGGGGCCCTAGTCCACATCTAGGGTCTTATTCCATCCTCCAGGAGAATGGCTCTTGCATCTGCACTAATTTCAACACTCCCTCTCAGCAAGAGAGGAATTCTCAGCAACACCAAGCTTGTCTTGAAAGTACACAAACTTTGTCAAGGATAGTGGCTTAGTTAAAATATATGCAATTTGTTCTATCATCGAAACATACTGAATACTGAGAATGTTCTTTGCACCATGTCCCAAACATAGTGGTATCTCATCTCAATGTGTTTTGACCTATCATGAAACATCAAATTTTCGGAGAGCTTTATACAACTCTGGTTATCACAGTGAATGATTGTGGGTTCTAGCTATGCATTGAACAAGTCTGAAAGTAGCTTTCTGAGCCACACTGCTTCTCTACTAGCAGCACTTGCAGCAATGTATTCTTCTTCTGCAGTGCTCTAGGCTATGGAGCCATGTTTCCTGCTGGACTAGGAGATCAACGTTGAACCCAAAATGAAACAATATTCAGAAGTGCTCTTTCGGTTCACTGTACTACCCATCCAATTTGAATATGTATATCCATGAAGCATTACACCTCCATTGGAAGTGTATCTGAGCCCATAGGTTATAGTCCCTTGAACATATCTCAGAATATGTTTAACAATAACCATATGTATATGCTTCGGTTCACACATGAACTGGCTGAGGGCATTCATTACATAACAGATATTTGGTCTGGTATGTATAAGATACATCAAGGACCCAATGATCTACCAATATAAGGTGGGGTCTTCCAGATCTGTACCTGTAACTTGGTCTTGTAATTTCTTTAGGTTAGAAATCATTGGTGTGCTCATGGACTTACAATCCATCATGCAAAATCTGCAGAGTACATCAACTACATATTTGCTCTGTGAGAGAAATATCTCACCTGGTTTCTGCCACACCTCTAAGCCGAGAAAATAATGCATAAGCCCCAAGTCTTTCATTTCAAATTCTATTGAAAGCTCCCTCTTAGTCTAAGCTATCAATGTTTCCTCTCTAGTGAAGAACAAATCATCCACATATAAGACTAAGATAATTGAATGATTATGTACAATCTTTATATAAAGATTGGGATTTACTATGCTCTTGGTGAATCCAAGACTCTCTAGAAAGTTGTGTATTCTCCCATACCAAGCTCTCGAAGCTTGCTTTAGTCCATACAAGGATTTCTTGAGTTTGAAAACATGATATTCTTTCTCATGGATCACGAACCCTTCAGGTTGTTCAATATACACCTCTTGCTCAACTTCATTGTTAAGAAAAGCAGTCTTAACATCCACTTGGTGAAGTTTCCAACCAAAACTTGTTGAAAGAGAGATAATAATCTTGATGGAAGTATATCTGGCAACAGGAGAAAAGATCTTGTCATAGGCAATTCCTTCTTTCTGAGAGAAGCCATGAGCCACAAATCTAGCCTTGAATTTTTCAACACTGACATATGTTGTATGTTTTATTTTATAAATCCATTTTGAGGTTACCACTAATTTGCCACGAGGTCTCGAGACCATTTCCCATACATCATTCTTTAGAATTGAATCATATTCTTCTATCATAACATCTTTCCACACTTGATGTTTGGAGACTTCTTCAAAGGTGGAAGGTTCTGAATCAATCACAAGATTCAATTGATCTATAAGGCTGGAGTACTTATCTTGTTTCTTGCTTTCTCTGAAAGTGCCTTTAGGTGTTGAATGTTTTTCTACTTCCTTTAGAATTTCCCAACACTCGGTCGGTTTCCTTTTAACAGGAGGTTTCTCTAAAGGAAACTCAATAGTATCCCTTGAGGGATCCACTAAAGGTTCTGAGGTCTCTCCCCTCTACTCATCTAGAAGAGGTGAATCTGAAGGTTCAAGAGATGCAGCTTCCTTCTCCTCTATATCACATGGAAGTTCTATAGCACGACGAAAAGATGCTTCTTCATGAAAAGTCACGTCTCTGTTGATTTCAATGAACTTTTGACCTGAAATATAAATTATGTAAGCCTTTGAGGTTTCATTGTATCCCACAAAAGTTCCTTTCTTTCCGGAGGGTTCTAACTTAGTCCTCTTTTCTTTTGGAATATGAATATAGACTGGACTTCCAAAGATTCTCAAGTGATCAACTAATGGATTTATACTAGTGAAAACTTCTTCAGGAGTTTTCACTTCAAGGTCTTTGTGAGGATACATGTTCTAAATGTAGACTGTAGTACTTGTTGCTTTGGCCCAAAGAGATAATGGTAAATTATGATCATACATCATGGCTATGGCTTCTTCACAGATTGTTTTGTTCTTTCTTTCTACAACCCCATTTTGTTGGGGATTATAAGGCACAGGAAGCTCCCTCTTAATCGTGGAAGCCCGAAAGATTTCATCATACTTGTAGGAGTCAAATTCTTTACCATTGTTAGTTTTGAAAACCTGGATGTGTCTACCTATCTGATTTTCAACAAGATTCTTGAAATCTTGAAATCTGCTGAAAGATTCATCATTAGTCTTTAAAAAATAAATCCATGTTTTACGAGAACAATCATTAATAAAAATGATATAGAAAATACAACCATTTATAGATGGAGCAGTCATAGGCCCACAAATATCAAAATGAATTAGATCTAAAATGCCATTAGATTTTCTATTGTTGTGAGGATAAGATTTCTTTGTATTCTTAGTGAGGGAAAAACCTCTACAAATGCTATCATGCTCAAATGAAAACACTAGCATACATGTTACCATCTTTTGCAAACCTGGAAATGTGTTGTAGTTGATATGTCCAAGCCTTCTTTGCTAGAGCTCACAGGGGTTTATTATCTCGTGAGCTAGTGCTAGAACAACTTGACCTATGATTTTGTAAAGTCCACTCTCGCGAGTTTCAATAGTAATGGCAATGCTCAAATTGTTGATTAATTGGATTGGTTTTCATTGATGTCAACCTTTGAAGAAAGTCTGGTAGCGAATTCTGGTAGCACAAAGGTTTGGGTAATAGACCCAAGTTTGTTTGATGGATAATGGTATGAGTTTTGATATATTTGCAAGTAAGACTATTCTAGATGGATAGTACATGTCATGTCATTTCTAGTGGTATGTGGAACATCACATAACTCCTCGCGGTTAGAGAGTTATGGCCATGTGAAGTTGCAGAACCCTCATGAGTCATCTAGAAGCCCCAAAAGGTCAAAGTAGTCAAAGTGGTTGCAAAGAAGAAATTATTTAAATAATAAAGTGAAGTGATGAGTGTACTATAAGTCGAAGTGGATACAAAAAAAACTCTTTAAATAATAAAGTTAATGGATAAATTACTAAGTGGTTAGAAGTGGGTTAGCCCTAAAATAAGGAAAGTGGGTTAAGATGGTTAGAAGGTAACCCCTTGAGGAAGCTACATGAAAGTATAAATAAGAGGCAAGGGTCTCTCATTTTTAATCACACTTGAGCATATTGAATATCTAAAAGTGACTTAGGTAACCAAAGGATATATAAGTCGAATTTCAGAGGGAAGGTGAAGTAAAGAAGGCTGAAATTCAAGGGAGGATAAATTCTTTTGATGATGCTTTCTAAGGTATGTTATTTACAGGTCATCTCACCATTTCCGCGATAAAAAAATTTATAGAATGATTCAGACCGTGAAATTGGGAGGCCATTGAGGAAACATATCCAAGTAGTTGTGATAAAAATTTCAGCTTGTGGGTCGTTTTATTTTTGGAGTTACACTCCGTGGAAAATAGGGTTTGTGGCTAGTCCTAAAACTAGTCTAAAACAAGTGTTTCGGATAAAAACGTCATAAATTCTTCATAACATATCCAAATTCAGTAAGAACAAATGTATTGATTAGAGTACATTCTTTAGTATTTTGTGTACAATTTTTAGATCTATACAACAAACACTTTGTGTGGGGCACGCTATATAAGTTCGCTCTCTAGAATAAGCCAGAATTCAATAAGGTATGTCATTTTTTCTATAACTCATTTTTTGAGAGGATCCAAGTAGTGAAACTAGGAGAAATTGCATAAAAGACACTAAAGAAAATTGTGTACTACTTTTAGATCTTTATTCATTACAGGTACATAGTTATGATTATTGAAAGTTAGGGTTGTTAACTAATCCAAAACTAGTCATGTGAGACTAAAGTAAAGTTTGATGAAAATGCTAGTATATTGTTGTTAAAGTTAAGGAATGTTTGCATGTATGTGATCATATACACCGGGTATATTACAGAGTTACAAATCAGATTTGGATAATGAAATTTATGAGGGATTTTGGTTGAGGTACATGGTTGAGACAAGTAGTTGATGAGTTGGCACATACATGATGTGTATAGTTGATGATGTTGGTACATCTTGATGAGTCATAGTTGATGAGTAGTTGATACATGATTGGTACATACTTGGTACATGGTTGGAGGCACTTGTTAGTAGTATTGTTGACACATGGTTTATGGATGATGTAGCAAACTTGTCTTGGTATATTATTAGAAGCACATATTGATCTTGGTGATGATTATGAGTTGTTGTGTTATGCTTGGTTGATGCATATCTTTGAGAGTTGTCTTGGTGATTGATCTTGGTGAGTAGCTCTAATTCCAATTGTTGGATTACTGATTCATCCCCCCTCTCAGTAATCCAACACAAATCTCCATTTGAGGGCCACATGAGAGCCTTCCCTTTGGTGAAGGCTATTGAGTATCCTTTGCTTTATAACACTACAACTGAGATTAGATTTTTCTTTAAACCAGGAACATAAATAATTTCATCAATATGAAATATATTACCTGATTGAAGTTGGAAAGAAGCAGATCCAAACCATTTTATGTCATAAGTATCATCATCACCCAGTTCTACATTTACATTGAATTTCTTGTCCCGATAGTTTGCAAGATTTTGTTTGAAACCTGTCATGTGTTTGGAGGCACCGTTGTCCATTAACCAAACCTCCTTTGACTTGTTATAGTGCCAGAAAGAGCTGAGATGAGATAATATTATTGGTGTTGTTCTTTCTCTTTGGTGGTTGCCCTGGTTATTTTTCTTTGAGGTTCCTTTGAGGATCGGCTTCTTCAGTGGCAACTGAGGCATGGAACTTACCTTTTCTTCTCTGCTAAGAGGGAGGGCTCCTGCAATATTTTGCATAATGTCCTAGCTTATTGCAATTAAAACATATTACTTTAGATAAATGAGGGTTAAGGTGAGATAACTTACCTTAAGGTTTCTTACCTTTTCCTTTAGGTTGGGGAAACTTCTTCCATCTCTTGGCTTTAGCTGAAAGGGCATGATCTCTTAGAATTGAATGTTCATTTGTAATTTTGATTCTTTATTCTTCTTCTAAGTAGTCATGCCATAATCTGTCGAAGTTAGTTTGAGCTTCTATTCCATTGAATGAAGCGAGAAATGTTCCCCATGACTCAGGGAATCCATCAACTGTAGTTTGCACAAGGTCATCATCATCCACAACAACTCCTATTGTTGTAAGTTGATCTATGGTTTGAGCAATCTTGGAGAACAAGGCAACAATGGTTTCATCATTTCCCATCCTTAATGTACGTAGTTGGTTCTTCAATATTATCTTCTGAGTTGGAGCCTTCTTTTCATAGAGATTTGCTAGGGCATCAAAAAAATCTTTGGTTGTCCTTAGATGACCAATGATGGGAATCATGTTGTCCTTAACTAAGTCAAAAATGACTCTTTTAGCTTTGGCTTGTTTCTTCTTGTATGTTTCCCTGGCAGTATTTGAGGTGGGTTCTTGAATTACCCTAGTAACCAGCTCATCCAAATCACTCTCTTCAAGTATGTTGAGTATCCTACACTTCCAAGCATTGAAGTTGGAGGCCCCTTCAAGTCTATCTTCAACTTTGAATGAAGAAGAGGCTATGCTGAATTCTAGATCAAATTATGAAGATGATATGTTGTTGATATGCAAAAAAAACCTTTAAAAAATGGATCTGCGTAGGCTCAAGTCTACAATTCTTGAGCTCTTTTCACGCCCTAAGCTCTGATACCATGTTAGAATTAGGGAAAATAGAAAACAATATGCTTTAAAAAAAAATATGTTCACTAGATCAGCATAAAGAATAAGATATACAAACAGATCTGAAGCAAATAAATATTTCTTAGTATGAAAAATAACTTTTAGCTTACCTCTTGTTTTAATGATAGATGTACCTAACACACATGTGGATGTAATCCTATGTAAGTATGCTCAAATTTAGTTCAGGTTCATGGATCAAACCTATTAGGGTTTGATGTATGTTAAAGAGAGACGTGGGGCAACTTTTCCATGGATGGAAACCCTCAATGAAAACAACAATAAACCATCTGACTTAACAACAATAACCCCAGCAAGATAACCCTTCAATAAACTATGAATAGGATCAGGAATGAGATCAGACTAGGATAGAAAAACCTTCACTTTGCACACACAACAAAAACCATCTCTCAAAACTGGACAACAAGCAACTACCCCCCACAGGGGTCTATGTACTCCACACGGTAGCTGATAGGGAGTTCACACAGCAAGGGAGAATGCCCAGAAAGGGGCTTGCGACACTTACTCATAGTCAATGGCCCTAAAGGAGGAACGACACCCTACAGGAACAGACTCAGTTGCAAGAGGATAGGTCTGGCATCAAGGGGACAAGTATAGAATCAATATAAGTTGGTCTGGTAGCAAGGGAGGTACCTTATAGGTAGAATATCAACAATCATACATCAATGGACCCTTAAGGGAGAAACTTTCAACTAAAAAAAAAAAAAAAAACTCAGAACTGAAACTGATAATAAAGAGAGGTTGCATCAACAAGAGTAAGCATTCACTGAGGTAGTCACAGCAAGGAGAGTGAGGAGAGAATGAGTGAGTGATAAATGCAATAGGGTAGGGTCTAATTTATAGTTAAGGAGAGGGGTTAGGGCAATTAGGATAATAATTAAGTATTGACATTTAATTAATATAAATATTAATTAATATGTCAAATAATATTAATTAAAATCCTAATTACATATAAAACCCTAATCACATAAAATAAAACCCAATTACCCAAAATAAAACACAATCGCATAAACCAAGGGGGTGAGCAAAAACAACAAGGGGTTACCTGGTAAGATAAAGTCAAGGGAGGGTTACATAATGGAAAAACATGTCCACATGAGTCTCATAGTGACCTATAAACTCTATCATCATTGCATAAGGGGGTACATCAACAATTTGGTCATGTCCATCTTCATAGACACTCCTAGGTCGCATGGACCATCTCGGGAGAGAGGAAGAGGATCACACATCAACACATCTTGGTATTACACTAAAATCTACCTGATCAAATACCAAGCTGCCCAGAACACATCTGGAGGCCCTAGAACACACCTAGGATCTTATCCACCAAGGTACAAGACCAATGATAAACCCATGCATTAAAAAAGGGTTCCTTGGAACACATCCAGGGGCCCTAGACACATCTAGGGAGTTATATCAACCACCAAGGAACACTTCCAAAGATCAATCCAAGCATCGAGCAAGGATTCCCTGGAACACATCCAGGGGACCTAGAACACATCTAGGGTCTTACTGCTTGGTCCTAGACCAAGAATCCCAGACATCTACTGGGGGCCCTCAGGGTCTTTTGTCATGGCCTCACTGCTTGGTCTTATAATAAGAAACCCCGGGAGTGTGCTGGGGGCCCTAGTCCATAGCTAGAGTCTTATGCCATCCTTCGGGAGAATGGCTCTTGCAGCTGCACTAATATCAACAAACCTCCATGAATGATAGGCAACAAAATGAAAGCATAGCACATGAGTTAGCAAGGGAAATGAAGAATGTTAGAGAGTGGAAATTTGTGGAAGGTGAAAACAAACTGCAATATTCTTGGTCTGTTAAATATAAGAAATACAACAATGGATATCATATATATGTGTATTGTGCTCAATTAGAACATGTGCAAGGAAATTATCAGGCACTTGGCTTGTTACGAGATATATGTTTGGTGCCAGCCACATATATTGTTTATGCACTTGTCTAATAAGGTAGAACTTATATCAAGTTTAGATATTGTTTCAAATTGAGAAATTATAACAAGAATGAATTTTTTTAAGAATTGTGTGTATCCATCATTGATGACATTGAGAAAGGCAATGTAAGTTTTTTATTTTATTTTTGTGTAGTTTTTTATTTTTAGTATCGTGGTAATGTTTTATTTTTATTTAACATGAAAATGTTATATTTTATTTTTACAGGATTTTGCTGAACAACTTTCACATATGTTAGTGGGGATTTACTCTATAGAGAATAATATCATGGATGTCATCAACGATTTTCATATTGAAAATACACAAGAAGGAAGGAAAAAGAAACAGAAAGTAATGGAGGTTGAACCTACAAGAGTAGACAGAGAAGAACATGAAAGAAGAAAGAAAAATCCTCATTCTAGAAATCCTAAAAGGGTTACATTTGAAAATGAGGAAACTCCAAATGAAGATTTTGCTGAAATTAGTCCCAATGAGGTTATCACTCCTTCTCACAAAAAGAATAAACAAGATAAACGCAAAAGAGCGATGGCTGATAATGGGTCCATTCCTATTGATTTTGAAGAAATCATTGATTTAGATGAAACACATTTAAATCATAAGAGGAAGAAAACAAGTGTTGATGATGTTCAAGAAGCCATCGTTAGCTCAGAGTATTATAGTGAAAGTCTTAAAGGTAGCGGAGAAATAATAACACCAGGTGTTGATATAGAGGATGGTATTATGAAAACAACACAAAATGTCATTCAAAATAGAATGAGGACCGCGAACTTAGTTGATGATGGCCACACATTTCAATTGAATGTGAAACAACTTTATAAACCCAGAGAAGGGAAAGAAAAATATCAAATTAGAAAACCGCATCACTTGCATATTCACAATTTGAAAGTATTGATTAGGTACAATCCATATGCACATGCGGTTGACTACCTAGTTCTTGTTGACCCAATGGAAGTTCCTATGAGGCAAGAATTTGATATATCAAAATGTTTTGACTACAAATATTATGTTATTGGAGGAAATCATTCTGCATAGGCTAGAAGAGAATAGATGCAAGAATATCCCAATAATCCTCTTTTTGAGACAGTCAAATGCATAATTTATGTCGGTTTAATAGATTCAAAAGAAAAGTTATTGGCATGGGATAATAACACAGAAAATGAGTACATAATGTCTATGATTTTCATTCAAATGGTGAGATTTACCCATAATGAGTTTTCTGAAATATGTAGTGGGGATAGATTAAATGTTGATGTTAAGTTTAAGAAGTAATGTTGTATGGAAATAGGATTCCCACTTGATGATGAAAATACAAAAGAAAAAAATCGCAAAGGCAGTGATATATTTAGAGATGTGGATAGTTATTTTCAATTGGGATTTAGAACTGGACATGTATGGGATTTGATAGATGAGATCTTCACCCTATGGGAAAATATTAGTATAAAAAATCAAAGAGTTAAGAAGGCTAAACCATTGATATGTGGCACAAGTAAGACAAGTCCTGACATAAAATTCCAAATGATATGACTATAACACCTTAGAGATAAATACAAGGGGTGAAGGATGATAAACTTATCATAACTATATTATCATGTGTTAGGTCTGGAGAATTGTCAATGGAAGAAATGTGTGATGAATTTAAAAAGTAAGTTTGTTGAGTTATTTTTATTTATGTTGGGACAAGAAAATTAGTTTTTCAGTTTAACATATAAATGTTCTAAGTATATATATATATATATATATATATATATATATATATATATATATATA
>ML787734.1:213918-229953 GCA_009831015.1 Picea engelmannii
ACAAGGTGTATATGAGAATACAAAAGGAAATGGTCAATATGTTGAATGAAGAAAGTTGGGATGATGTTAACCTCAACTATCCAGATTCAATCTCTACAACAGTATTGAAACATTTTTTTGTTGCATTAAAAAAGGTATGTTGATTTATTACATTCGTATTATTCGTTTGTAAGTTAATTTATTTCTATTTTAATAGTTATAGATACATAACTATTTGTTTGTTTGTTTCATTAAACATGCCAAAAAAGAATGCAGATGGAGTACCTCAAACGCTCAAAAGTTTTATTCAAAAAGCCAACTTTGAAAGAGAAAGAAGGAGACGTGTTGAAAATGTTCAACTTGATGACACCCTTGATCACTACATTTGGAATGGGATCGACATTGTTCAATATAAAGTGATATTAGGTGATTGTGAACAACTTTCAAATATTGTTCTTAAAAAAGAACTCCCCCTAGTTATTGTGGATATCTCTCATGGTTATAATATCCAAAATGTCGGATATGATACTGAGCCTTATACCTGCCAAGCTTTCAATAAAGCGGTTATGGGATTTACGGAAGTTACAACATCACCATTTTGGATATTTCTAGTATTTCATTCATACACACAACAAGGATTAGTACAATCAAGCTTCAAGGGGAAAGAAAATACAAGGATGCAGTTTATTTGGTAAGATATTGAAAGTGTATGTTTAGCAAATAAGATTAGAAAACAATTTTATTAATTCACATGTTAATTGAATTTGCACTTATTTATGTTATATGCACAAGCCTAATAGTCAGAGCTCCAAATAGAGAATCATTTAAACGTGATTTTGAGAGTATATATCTTGCAACCTGGACAAAAGATGATTCTTATAATTCTATTCTTTTGAATGCAAAGGATGGAGAGACTCCTAGTAGTATATTGGTATACAATGTTGTGGTTAGAAAGCTAACATATGAGGAAAAATATTTGAAAAGAGAGATGGTTAACATTTATCAAAAACCACAAGCATTAATCAATTATCTTATAGATACATTTTCAAATGAAGGAGATTAGGTTTTGGATTTGTTCTCAGGTTCAGGTAAGCATTATGATCTAATATTTATGAAATCATACTTCAATTTTATATTATTTTTAATTTATGTCTTTTTACAGTATCTAACTTCATTATTTATTTTGTATTTGGTGATTAGGTACAACATTAGTGTGTTGCTTATAGAAAGGAAGGAATTGCATAGCCATTGAAAGTGACCCAATGCAGTGCAGTTTTATTCAACAGAGAATTAATGATATTCAAGCTCTTCCAGATGAAATTTAAGAAGTTGGCTTGAGGAAAAGAGATTTTAGTGAATCAAAGGTGGCAAAATTGTCAAAGGAACGTAAAGTACCATTAGGAGGAATGATTAGAAAGGATCACTTTGGAGAAGTTGTGGATATCAAAGAGTTAATGGAAAAACAAAATGACACAATGGAAGCACAAAATGACGTCGAAGAAGATGATAATGTGTCTGTTGAGAATGATGAATTTGGAATATATGATATTGTTGATTAGTTTTAAGATGCCCTTGAAGATGATGCTCAATTTTGCAATTTTTTTATGAGCTATAATTGTAATGTTTGGACTTTCAGATTTTAAAATAAGAATAAAGATGTATCTATTGTTGTTTTGTGATGAATATTTTTATTGTTTTTTCATTTTATTTGTATGTGAATCACTATACATTCAAAAAAATTATTAAATGTTGTCATTTTTTACTTCAAATGTACAAAAATATGAAAGAAAATGATAATTTTGTTTTAAAATTTTGACTTTTTTTTTCAATTATGTCCATAAAAATGTTTTATTTGACATGCTATTTTAAGGAATATGTACCAAAATGTATAGGTTTTTTATTATATAAAACTATAAAATGTGTATTTTTTTGCTAAATATTCAAAAATAATGTTATTTAACTACAATTTTTTTCTATGTATTGAAGTAAAGGTAAACAATGTGTTAAAAATGATGTTTTCCACTATATTTAAAAAATATTGAACAATAAATTAATTAAGGAGACAAAATTATATGAAAAATTGTAACTTCAAAAAAGTAAATGGTAAAAAATATTTGTAAGATTGAAATAAGCATGAAAAAATGATTAAAAACATCGTTGGATAAAAAACAAATTAGAAACATTTGAAAATAGATGAAAAATAAGAATTTAAAAAAATAATGTGGAAACATTGTGGATCGAAATATCGAAACACCACCTAAAAATGGAGGGGGGGGGTGCTACCGGTAGCATCGTTTTTAAAAACGGGGTAAAAAATTGGACCCCCAAAAAAATGTTCCCTCTCTAGAGTTCTTGTCAAGTTGGTAACTATGTTTTGATTGTTTTTCGTTTGGTGGCTATGGTAGCAGTGAGGTAGTATGACACTACTAACCCAGCCTGCCAACAGTAGTAAGGTAGGTTGGTTGGCATCTTTCCATGCTAATACACTACGCAAGTACAAGGACTCCATCAAATCCAAGAAGAAAAGAGCTTGAATTAAATAACATGGTGAATAATATTGTGGTTATAGGTCCCATACTGCCACAAATGGAAAACCCATGAGGTTGGAGTAAAGCAAGTCTCGCCACAACTCGGAGTGAGTACTCTTCTTTCTCTTTAGACATTAATTATAGTTTACATTTTTTACTTGATACATAATAATGTTTCTGTAAACACAATGCCAATTTTTCCAATGCAAATAGATGTATATAAAATGAGTTCTAATTGTAGGCACCAAAATACAATTGGATAATCCTAAGAAAGATGGTGTGCCAACTAAAGAGGGTAGGGATTACATGGTGGTGGAAGTCTTCCACACTCACCCATTCCTGAGACAAGAAAATCCAAACTCGGATGACATGAGAAATGCATACGAGAGAGGAGTGCCACCAATAGTGTAGTCTTGATCAGGAGTGTTCTACTATGGGCCTCAAAGTCATGCTTCCTTGGACAACCTTGTTGATTATCCTCAAACTTCCAACGAGCAATAAAAAGGACAAAAAGAAGTCAGGCTTCGTAACAACATAGTCTATTATGGAAGCCGCTGCAAACCATAAAAACTCAAATAAAATTATCTATGTCTAGGCTTCATCCTAGGCTGCTATAAATGGCAAATCCAGTGGCACCTTGCAAATACAATAGCATGGTAAAACTAGTCCTTCATCCCCACCGTCATCAAGCTTATCCTTTGCTCTAAAAGTGTTTTCTTTGTGTTTAAAATACCATATTAGCAATGACTTTATTAGATCTTCATAAAAAATTATGCAGGGTACTTAATGGACCATTATGATTATTTCCAATCCTTTCCTAGTGCAATACAAAAAGGAACATATTTTTCTTAAGGTGTGGCTATTGATGTGGGAGACCGAATAATGATTGATGCAACATGACATTCTTACACTCCCCGTTAAACAAAACTTGAAGGACTCAGCAATTGTTATTAGCTCAACACTTCCCCCAAAGGACAACTTCCTGAAGCGCTTCAATTGAATCTATTATAGGGTCTAGTACGACTAATGGTACTAGATATGGATCCACATCTTAAACAATCGAATCAACTAGTTCAGGCTTAGGGGATCACAATAGGGGTCAAAATAGAGAAAAAATAATAGGTAGGTGCTCTTTCCCTGCCCTATTTATTATATTTGTGTTAGGGGTTCGGGTTATGGTTACAATTTTAGGAAAGGCACATGTAGGTATGTTGACCTACAAGTGTGATAAATCTCATGTAATTCTACTTGTATAGTCCATTCCAAATTTTCCTCCATATTTACAAATTTTGATATCATCATGGGTTCCTAACATATTTCATTGTTATGCCTAAGTTTCACGACCCGTATAACACTTCTCAGTTTCTATAACCTCTATTTTTCACTGGCTAAACTTAGAATTGTTTTGGAAGTGGATGTTCGTTCGTGAGTGTGGAGCACTATCACAACCATCCCACCATCTCAATCCTTCCATCACCCCGCTATCTCATCTGTCTGTCATTCTGATCATCCTCTTTTCCCATCAAGTTTGCCCTCCCGATCATCTGATTATCATGTTGTTCCATCATCAGGCCATCTCGATCCTTCCATTATCGCACTTACCTTGATAGTTCCCTTGTTCAGCTTGTCTTCCCTCTCAATCGTTCATCACCCTGCAACACTTTATGGCTTGTCCTTTCACATTTCCCAACATGAATTAAATCGCTTTTCCCGAAAATGACTTCCACTCATATAGATTTTAATATCGTTATTAATGAGGAGTTTCTCGTGACAACTTCCCATAAATTTTGATACCAATTATCATTTAAAATTATTGAATTAAGAGCCCCAGAACGTGTTAAAATAAAAATAAAAAAGTGTATTTCAATAATACCAATTCGAAAAGTTATTGTAAAGTATGTCACCTTGGCTAAATATGTTAGCTTGAAGAAAAAATAGTTATGCGGGGACACTGTTAATATTTTGGGATGAGAAGACAAGAGATTTTAGTGGTCATAGACTCAGGTATTATTCTACATTACCAACCCAGAAAAGAATTTGAATAGGATTTGGACATATTGAATTGCATCAATAGGTTATGTTCCAAAGGTATATGATTTTAAGGAGCTAATTTCATGGTGTATTGAAAATTTTGATAAGAAAAGGATAATTATTCAGTTAGAGGGAGAATCGCCCATCTCTTTGGCTCCCTCAATATTTAAGAGGATGTTCAGTCTCCTTGAACCAACGATGGTTTTCAAGAGCGTCGAAATTGAAGAATTCCTGAAGATGAAAAAAGGAGGATTCAAACTTCTATAGGACTGCCTTGAAGACCCGACAATTTTTCCTGAAGACCTCTCAAATATTCAGGTATGTACATTAAAGAACCCATATAGAGAAATGACATGGTTGTTTGCCGAAATAAATGGACAGGAATCCATACTATTATTCCTAATCTTGCTATGTATATATTGTATTTTTCAATTCATGAGAATGTCATCTTCGACTAGTAATGGATTATTTCAAGTGAGTTTTCTTTTCAGTTGGGAAATTTTCGTAAGAGTAAAAATTTTTACATGTCTTCATATTTGATTTTCATCGTGACTTAAAGTCATGTGTTCAAAGGCCTACCCTTGGCCAAAAAGGTTAACTGTAAATTTGACCCTGTACAAATGTGGTATCTCGCACTCTAGAAGCAAAAGACTGAGTATAACTTCTATGAAGTGAACAATGCTTTTATATATTCTTTCAAAAGGTTAATTTGTGGACCCAGTACATCAAGATTATCTTTGGAGGTTGCATCTTTCTTAGTCGGGAAAGGAAGCTTTAAATCTATGGAAAACTTTAGTATTATCAGACTATATTGTTCACATGAGAAACCTCCATACCTACCATACTATGTTTCTGATAGAATATTTATAGTTGAGAAATGTAAACAGTATAAATTTTGGGCTCACTTTTTTTAACGAAAAAAGAAAAAAACAATTCATCCCATTACCATGGAAAATTGGGGAAATAACTATAAAAAGCATTGTCCGTCTTAATGAAATCTCAACTCAATTTGATTTACTTAATCTCAAGCAAGCAAATGAGATTAAGGGTTTCTACCCTAATCAATTATTTCTGACCCACATGATGTCAGTAGGATATAGCATGTCATTTGCCAAGAAATTTTTATTTGGAGAAGAAGCAGGTGATAGTCAAAACCCTCAACGATTACCTGTGGAAAAATTGCAAGAAGATATTGAGACAATAATTAGTACTAATAATTAACATAGGTAGCGAGGACGAGTTGTGAATGAAATAATTTCACGGTCCCAAATGTTTCCCAAAAAAGCAACCCATCCAAAGGAAAAACTCCAAAATTTAGTTCAAGAACAGAGAAAGTCTTCAATTGATAATTCTAATGACGAAGGAGAACAAAACCCTCCTAAGGTAAATCTTAATAAGCCACACACACTCCAATTTCTAGAAAAAGGAAGAGAGGTACATATAAAGAGGGAGAAAACGAAGACATACCTAGAAATGAAATTGGCCCGAAAGATATGGAACTCGACACAAATGTTGAAGAAATAGAAATTGCATGTGAAGAACAAAGACTACAAGAAAGTAGAATAATTGCAAGAGAATTAGCCAATTATATTTGAAGAAGAGTCAATTTCCCTACATCGTGCTACATTCGATAAAAACTCAAGAAAGTTAGTCATTGAAAAAGGTGAATTCAAAAAATAAGAAAATTCAAGAGAAATAGAATTTTGAATTTGACTTTCAAGGGGTTTCACCCTCTAAGGTCATGGAATTCCATGGGGCCATAGGACAAGCTTTAAATTTTTCAATCAGAGATATAGAAAATTAAAAAGGATTTCTAAAAGATAGAGTAAGAGAATTAGAAAGTGCCATGATGACCCCACCATTTTTTGCTAGTCCTATCACCACCATACAACCCTTGAAGACTCTGGAAGGAAGACCAGCATCAAGCTCAAGATTAAAAGGAACATCAAGTTTGCTAGTTGTTATTAGGAGATATGTTTGTGACAACATCCAAAAGATAATTGCGTTGATTCTTGAAACATAAAGTTGGCAACTAACCGTGTCTCTTTAGGCTCGAGAATGACACACTTCAAGCAGTGTCTTCAGGCAGACTTGGAAAACGATGAAGAATTTTATAAAGGAGTTATTTCTACTTTTAGTGCAATGGTTTCAGGCCTTAGTGAATTTTGGAGGAAAGAAGAGGATGTTCCTTCAACAATCCATTTAAAACAATTAAAGACATGTTGGCTCAAGAGAATTAAAAGTTTAAAAGAAACTTTAGTTGAATGTGATGTCATTAGTGTAAAAATGGGTGAATTATATTTAAAGTTAATTGAATTAAAACTAGTTGGATTGACAGAAGATGTGGAGGACCCACATTTGATTATGAACTCAATACTCCTATCAAAGTAACAAATGGAAGAAAAGTTGGACTCCTTAAAAATTGTATCAGTAGAAAAGTTCAACAATCTGACCGAATATTCAAAGATAGAGGTAGAGAGTTAGTCGATCTGTTATGTAAACAAAAATGTTGTCATTGAAGATACCCTCCATCAACTCTTAATGGATTTTAAATATCTTGAAAATTCATTATTTGATATCAAAGTTAGGGAAGAGATAACGGGTGCACCCATGAGTGATCCAGATTCAGATCCAGGAGCTTGATGGGGGTCAGAAAGGCCTAAAACTAAATGTTCTCATAATGGCTTCAAAACGGATGTGTGCATAGGCCTCGTCGATACGAACCCAACGCAACTTGAACAGGCTCAAATGAATATTTTATGCTCAAGTTATGACGATTTGTTTGTTTTCCCAAACCCGGAGAAACAATGTTGATTGTATAGTCCGTACAGTGCCACGTGGCAATTGATTGTACAGGTCATACAGTCGTACAGCTAATGTGGAAGCATAGTTGGCAAATTTCATATAGTTGACGTGGCAGCAGGTCGTACAGATGACGTGGTCAGGGCACAGTACATTGCTAACATGGCAGGAGCAGGTGGACCAACTAAGAGGTGACACGTGTCACCACTGAAAGGTTGATGCGTGGCATGCTCGTACAGGTTCCATGTGGCCCTACCATACGGTGACATGTGGCAGGGTACAGCAGGTATGATTGTTGACTAGGCAAGCATGCTGACACGTGGACCATTCAACAGTTGGCAAGTGGCATTAGTCCAGCGAATTAGAAGGTGCCACGTGGCACCCAAGTGTTGGTCAAACTTTTCATTGCAAAAAATTGTTGGAGGTTAGAGGATTCGAACACGGGACCTTAGGCCAGATATCAATCCTGCTGCATTGTTACTTGTTATATATATGCCACTTTATTTTAATTAAAGTGGAGTTAACGTATATACCGGAGGAGGAAAGGGTTGGAGCCTAGCCTCAGCACCTGGTCGCACCAAATATCATATGCCCGGTGTGTAAAGGATAGCACGGGCATGGATACGCCCTCAGCCATGGTTTCGGTTGTGTGCAATGTGACCAAGGTTCCGGTCCTAGACCATTTGATGCGGAGGTGTATAAAGAAATTAGCCCCCAGTTTCGGGCAGCTTCACATGACTCGGTTCCAAACAAATATTCACGAGGTATGTTAAGCCCTCAGTTTTAGGCATCCCACCATTTGTGCGCCATCTGACCTATGATTCAAGTTAAAGAGGCCAGCGCACAACCCTTTGGGCTGGTGCTTGGCCATATCAATAGCATATGACTAATTATTAGGGGCACGCACGCAGGAAAATGGGATTAGCCCTTTAATTTCTCCAAAGTGGGTTTTCTAACTTTGGGTTAGTGGATTTTATTAGATTTTTGGGCAGTTTTGGCCATTTCTTGGTGGATATTGGCTCAATTTGAGTGCAACAAGAAGTGGGTTGTTGGGATTTTAGCCCTCTACCTCATGGCTATATAAACCAAGCCATTGTGAGGTTTGAGACAAGCAAGAAGCAGTAAATAATCTTGAAGAAAGTTGAGGAAGAACTTGCCAAGGTCAAGTTGTCTTGAGCAGTGAAAAGTAGTTGAGCTTTGGAGGCAGATTCCAGGAGTTCTACTACTCCTTTTTCAGTGTCATATGTTGCGTCAGGTTCCTAAGACAGAGCAGAATACAGCTAAGTTAGTCAGAGCCCTATATGATGTAATTTTGATGCAGATTGTAAGCATTGAATTTTGAATAGAGAAGCCTCCCTCACTGAAGACAAAGGATCGGAGACATAGGCGAATTTTGCCGAACTTCGTTATCAATTTCTGGTGTCCAATTTGTTGATGGTTTTCTTCTTATTGTTATCTTCTATTTCTCTTCATTATTTAAGTCTTTGTCATTTTTATATTCACATGCATTGTCAGAAAAGGTCTTGATAAAATTGAAGTCATAGTGCGAAATACCTAAGCACCGATTTTGGAGATCAGTGGTGGTTCAGAACAAGTTTATGATGTCATATTGTTGAGCCAAAGACCATTGATATGTAGGGTAGCTATTGAGGAGCATACCTTTGTGGACCATTTATGGGAGCCTCGGTCATCTAATTCGGGTGCCGTTAGTTTTGATGGGTTCATGAGATCTGGTAGAACACGACCAACTCATTGTTGTAACCTTTTGGCACTATCATGATATACTTGTAAAGCTTCAAACATAAATAAGAAAATCCCACTGAGACAAGGTGTGAGAATGACCACTCCATGAAGGATTGGGTTACGCAGGAGAATCTTCTGACGACAAAAATCCAGTGGTTTTTTTCACACACTATCAGAAGTTCGGACACGATGCTGACCATTGTTGGGAGCGGCATCCAGAGATGACACTGGAATGGTTTCAAACTCATCAAGACAAACAGGCAACTCGAGTCAGCAGTGACGTGAACAGTGAGTCATGGAAGAAAGGTAAAAAGGTTGAACGGTATAAATCTCCTTCACCCACCTTTACTGACGAACATGCTAGAGTCATGGAATTTATTAGCAGAATAATTCCATGCACATTTTGTGGTAGTCATAACCATTGTGTTGCATACTGCTAGAAAAAAAAAATTATACAGAAAAAAGATCATGGTGACAAGGAGTACACCAAGACTAGATGACGCTACACTGCAGGTCAAGAAGAATCTACGAGCAAAGTCAGCGCAGCCAAGTCATGAGTAAGAGAAATCCAATGGGGATTCAGCTCGGTCAGGGCAAGGTTCCATCAAATTTCTTTGAGAACAAAACACTTTCTCATATTGTCAAAAGAATGGACATTGTGAAGATAGTTGTTGGAAGTTGCATCCAGAATTGCCACGCTCCACAAAACTTGAAGGGCCAAAGCATAAGAAGGATGTTGCAGAAGAACAGAAAGATGTTGTAGAAGAGAAGAAGGACGTTCCAGAAGAACAGAAGAAGGATATTGTGGAGAAGCAGAGGAACGACCGTGAAACTCCATCAGTAGGAGGTGGGTCGTCTTCTTAGAACTGGGCAGATTTTATGCCCTATATGTAAATCGAGTCAGTGTCTATTCTCCTTGATGTAATAAAAGTGATTTAATTTATGAAATCACTTATTGAGTCTAGCTCGTGTTTTTAAGTCTAGTTTGTTTTTTTATTAGTCGATTTATGCAAGGAAATAGTCAACTGATGTAATAAAAATTTTGGGGACCAAAAGGTCTTTAGTGGGAAGGCGTGATCCAGATTCGCATCTAAGAGCTTGATGGGGCTCAGAAATGCCTAAAAATAAATGTTCTCAGAATGGATTCAAAATGGACGTGTGCATAGGAATTGTTGATATGAACCCAACGGAACTTGAACGGGCTCAAATGGACATCATATGCTCAATTTATGATGATCTATTCGTTTTCCCAAATTGGCAAAAAAATGTTGACTGTATAGTCCGTACAATGCCACGTGGAAGTTGACTGTAGAGGTCGTACGTCCATACATTTGATGTGGTAGCACAGTTGGTATATTTCATACAACTAACGTGGCAACAGGTCGTACAGTTGACATGGCAGGGGCACAGTAGACTATTGATGTGGCAGGAGCAAGTGGACCAACCAGGAGGTGACACGTGGCACACTTGTACAGGTGCCATGTGGCCCTATTGTACGGTGACATGTGGCAAGGTATGGAAGGTACAATTTTTTACTGGGAAAGCATGTTGACACGTGGACCATTCAATAGTTGGCAAGTCGCATTAGTCCAGCGAATTAGGAGGTGCCGCGTGGCCTAGACTTGGGCTGCCACGTGGCACCCAGGTGTTGGTCGAAGATTTCATTACAAAACATTGTTGGAGGTTAGAGGATTCGAACATGGGACCTCTTCCCAGTCTAACGCCTTAGGGAAGGTCGGATACCAATCCGGATGCATTTTTACTTGTTATATATATGCCACTTTATTTTAATTAAAGTGGAATTAATGTGTCTAGCGGAGGAGGAAAGGGTTGGGGCCTAGCCCCAGCCCCTGGTCGCACCAAATATCATATGCCCAATGTCTAAAGGATAGTGTGGGTATGGATACGCCCTCATCCTTGGTTTCGGTGGTGTACAATGTGACCAGGGTTCTGGTCCTAGACCCTTTGGCACGGAGGTGGATAAAGAACTTAGCCCCCGGTTTCGAGCGGCTCCACATGACCTGGTTCCAAACAAATATTCACGGGGTATGTTAAGGCCTCGGTTTCAGGCGTCCCACCATTTGTGCACCATGTGACCTATGATTTAGGTTAAAGGGGCCAATGCACAGCCCTTTGGGCTGGCTCTTGGCCATATCAATAGCATATGAGTGACTATTAGGGGCACGTGTAGGAAAAGGGGCTTAACCCTTTAATTTTGCCAAAGTGGGTTTTCTAACTTTGGGTTAGTGGATTTTATTGATTTTTAGGCCTTTCTGAGCCCCATCAAGCTCCTGGACCCGAATCTGGATCATGCCTTCCCACTAAAGACCTTTTGGTCCCCAAAAGGTTTATTACATCAATTGACTATATCCTTACATCAATCAACTAATAACAAACAACCTAGACTTAAAAACATGAACTAGACTCAATAAGCGATTTCATAAATCAAATCACNCAAGCGAACGACCCACCTCCTGCCAATGGAGTTTCGCAGTCGTTCCTCTGCTTCTCTGCAACATCCTTCTTCTATCCTTTTGCCGTGTCCTTATGCTCTTCTTCAACATCCTTCTGTTCTTCTGCAGCATCCTTCTTCTGCTCTGGCCCTTCAGGTTTTGTGGAGTGTCATAATTCTGGATGCAGCTTCCAACAACTATCTTTACAATGTCCATTCTTTTGATAATGTGAGCAAGTGTTTCATGCTCAAAGGAATTTGATGGAAACTTTCCCTGACCGAGTTGAATCCCCATTATATTTCTCTGACTCCTGCCCTGGTTGCGCTGACTTTGCTTGCATATTCTTCTTTACCTACAATGTCGCATCATCTAGTCTTGGCATACTCCTTGTCACCATGATTTTTTCCAGATACTTTTTGTTTACAGCAGTCTGCAACACGATGGTTATGACTGCCACAAAATGTGCATGGAATTGTTCTCTTGATAAGTTACATGACTCTAGCATGCTCGTCGGTAAAGGTGGGTGAAGGAGATTTATACCGTTCAACCTTTTTACCTTTCTTCCATGACTCATTGTTCACGTCGCTGCTGACTCGAGCTGCTTGTTTGCCTTGACGAGTTCGAAACCATTCTGATGTCAGCTCTGGATGTCACTCCCAACAATCGTCAGCATCGTGTCCAAAATTTCAACTGTATGTGCAACAAACCATTGTGTTGCTGTCGTCAGAATGTTATCCTGCATAACCCAATACTTCATGGAGTGGTCGTTCTCGCACCCCAATCAACTCATCTCGGACTTGATCCAAAATCGATGCTTAGAAATTTCACACTATGACTTCAATTTTATCAAGACCTCTTCGAACGATGCATGTGAATATAAAAATGACAAAGACTTAAATAATGAAGAGAAATAGCAGATAACAACAAGAAGAAAACCGTCAACAAATTGGACACCAGAAGTTGATAACGGAGTTCGGTAAAATTCGCCTACGTCTTCGGGCCTTTGTGTTCAGGGAGGCTTCTCTATTCAAAATTCAATTCTTACAATCTACATCAAAATTACATCATATAGTGCTCTGACTGAATCAATTGTATTATTCTCTGTCTCAGGAACCTGAGGCAATAGACGGCACTAAAAAAGGAGTAGTAGAACTCCTAGAAACTGCCTCCAAAGCTCAGCTACTTTTCACTACTCGAGACAACTTGACCTTGGCAAGTTATTCCTCAACTTGATTCAAGATTATTTTTTGCTTCTTTCTTGACTCAAACCTCACAATGGCTTGTTTTATATATCCATGAGGTAGAGGGATCAAATCCAAACAAACCACTTCTTGTGGCACTCAAATTGGGCCAATATCCACCAAGATATGGCCAAAACTGCCCAAAAATCCAATAAAATCCACTAACCCAAAGTTAGAAAACCCACTTTGGAGAAATTGAAGGGCTAAGCCCCTTTTCCTGTGTGCCCCCCCCAATACTCAGTCATATGTTATTGATATGGCCAAGCGCCAGCCCAAAGGGTTGTGCGTTGGCCCCTTTAACCCAAATCATAGGTCACATGCGCACAAATGGTGGGACGCCTGAAACCTAGGGCTCAATATACCCCACAAATATTTGTTTGGAACCAGGTCATGTGGAGCCACCCGAAACTGAGGACTAAGTTCTTTATCCACCTCAGCGTTGAATGGTCTAGGAACGGAACCCTGGTCACATTGCACACCACCGAAACCAGGGCTTACACCATTTGTGCGCCATGTGATCTATGATTTGGGTTAAAGGGGCCATTGCACAGCCCGTTGGGCTGGCGCTTAGCCATATCAATAGCATATGACTGAGTATTAGGGGGGTTCATGCAGGAAAAGGTGCTTAGCCCTTTAATTTCTCCAAAGTGGGTTTTCTAACTTCGGGTTAGTGAATTTTATTGGATTTTTGGGCAATTTTGGCCATACCTTGGTGGATATTGGCCCAATTTGAGTGCCACAAGAAGTGGGTTGTTGGGATGGCATGTATAGTCACCTACCATGTGGCACTGTACAAATTGTACGGACTATACAGTCAGCATTTTTTTGCTTGTTTCAGAAAACAAACAGATCGTCATAACTTGAGCATACGACGTTCATTTGAGCCTGTTCAAGTTGCGTTGGGTTTGTATCAACGAGGCCTATGCACACATTCGTTTTGAATTCATTATGAGAACATTGATTTTTAGGCCTTTCTGAGCCCCATCAAGCTCCTAGATCTGAATCTGGATCAATGAAAGAATATATTGAAAATTGGTTAAATAATGTTTGAAACAAAATAAAAGAATTAGATCATGAGAAAATAGTTACAACCGATCTGACAGTTCCAGCAAAAGAAAGTATAATAGACATCCCGGCTAGCAAATGAAGGGTGAGAGAATCCATCATTGTAAGTCAATAGGTCATTTTTCATAATTTCCCATCTTCTATACTTCTCATTTGGAAATCATCCATTTTATGTCTTTTCATTCACTGGAAACTCATAGTTGATTTCTAATTGTTTTTCTCTTTTCTTCCTGGTCTAGCTCTTTCTTTTAAAATTTCACGAGAGCCCCACCCTAGTCCGTTTGGACAAAAGTTTTTATTTTAATTTTACATTTCAGTGTAAAACCAAACAATTATTTTTTGAACTCCATAGAGAACTATTTTCAGGCATAACTTTAATGATTTCTTAAACTTTGAGATCTCCGAGTGTGAGATTTTTGGAGTATGCTCATCAAATTATTTTTTAGTTTTGAATGCAATACTCATTTAAAGTTCTCTGCATTGTGGCCTTGTATTTTTTTTGTCTTGTGATATGACCAAATATTGCTTATATTGTGATGGATGTGAGGAATATGTTAGTCTTATATATACTGTAAAGAAATCATATTTCTATTTAGAATAAGTTCCTAGTCCTTTTCTCATGAACCGTTCTTTTGTGATTATACTTTTTATATTTAAACTGTATTTTCATAATTCAATTTAGCAATAACAAAGGAGCACCACCTCTTTAAAAATACAGGGGATTTGTCCTCATGTTGTTGTTGTTGTTGAGATCTTGAACAATCCAAATATCAACATTTTTTGTGACTGCAGTTTTGCATGTCGATATTTTAATGACTCAACCAGAACCGAATCAACCTCAATTGAAAGTGGGACTTATAAATCAAGGAAGTATTATACGTCAACTGTATGATTTAGTGTTAACAAAAACAAAAATTCGATAAGATCTTGAAAGATATTGGGAAACCCTTGCTCAAGAGGAAGAAAGAGAAATAGCCTCAAGGCAAAGAAGACAATTGTAAATCCAAGAAAAATTGGAACCTTATAAAGGTCCAATAACAAGAAGTAAAAGTAAGAAACTTCAGCTTCACAAAATTGGTAAAGGTTTGAAATCATAAACAAGTCAAACCCTAATCATGGGGGATTGAGAAGAAAGAAACAAGGTTCCTAGTGAAGAAAGAGAAAGAAACAAGGTTCCTAGTGAAGAAAGAGAAAGAAACGATAGACAAAGGATTCCAAGATGAAGAGCCAAGTCAAGCCCTCTTAATCTACATGGAGAACAACATACATTACCAACCCTTCCTCAAGGAGTTCTACCAATCTTTTCATGTGATGGAATCATGGATCCAAAAAGACATATGGATCAATTGCTAAGTGTTTGTGATATACATTTAATTGAACATGATGATGTGATGGTTAGAGTATTTCTGCAAACATTGATAGGACTAGCTTATGAATGGTATTTTTCTCTCCCAACTGAATCAATTAGATCATTTAACGATTTAGAAAATATGTTTATGACTATGTATGCACCCCCCATTGCATATGATACTATGCTTACTCAATTTACTCAAATCCATCTCAAGAAAGGAGAAAGAATCAAAGATTTTAGCTCACAATTCTTTAAGACTTTGAATCAATTTCCAGAAGCCCAACACCTAAATGATCTTGTCATATTTGGATGTTGTAAGAATATCAATATAGTTACCAACTTAACGAGAACTCTACAGAGTTCTTAGTTTTTGGGGGGTCACATTTTTTATCTCGCTTTGAAAAGTTGTGCTACCGGTAGCACCCCCCTTCCCCTCCCTTCTTAGGTTGTTTTTTTATATTTTAAATATTCTTATCCACAATGTATCCACATTATTTTTTTAAATGCTTATTTTTTCATCTTTTTTCAAATTGTTCTAATTTTTTTTTCTCAATGATGCTTTTTCAACTATTTTAAAAAAAATTCTATTTCTCCATTTATTTTTTTTGGTTCAATGGTGTTTTTAATCATTTTTTCATGTTTCATCCTATGTTAAAAATGGTGTACACCATTTTTTTTTAATTAAGATTTTTCATATAATTATGTGTCCTTAATTAATTTATGGTTCCATACATTTTAAATATAACGGAAAATATCATTTTTAAAACATTTTTTTACCTTTACTTCAATACATAGAAAACAATTGTAGTTAAATAACACTATTTTTAAATATTTAGCAATGT
>ML787734.1:232391-264155 GCA_009831015.1 Picea engelmannii
TATTGTTTTCCAGGGAAATTTTAAATCTTTTTTCATTTCTTCTGAGTTTTTTTTTTGTTTTCCAACTTTTTTTTTTAATTTGGGTTTTGAATATATTTTTTTAAATGTGTTTTTTTCTTGATTAAAAAAATTTGTAAATATTTTATCATTTATCTTTATTTATTTTTTAATGTAAATTTAAAAATACATATTTATTAGTTTAATAAATTTTCAAGTGACCATTTGGGATCCAATTTTGGGTTTTTTATTTACATAGGGATTTGTTGTCAAGACCATAGTTTCAATTAGGTCGTAATTAGCTACAATTTTAACGTTTAGAAAAAAAACATTTTTTTTTAGGTAGTGTCGCTTTTTTATTTAGGTGTTGATTTTAAGGTTTTTCTAAACAATTATTTTATGTTTTAAGGCCATGCTTGAAAAAAGTTGTAATTTTGACCCGGTTAGAAAAAATGGTGCTACTAGTAGCACCACTTTTTTATTTGGGGGTTGAATTTCATGTTATTTATGCAAAAATATGGGTTTTAAGGGCTAGAGTTCTCGTTTTGAGGTCACAGTTATCATTAAGTCGGTAACTTTGTTTGTCATGCATTCAAATGTGAACTATGCAATTAGAGCTTCACAAATAAATTATCTACATGCAACAATTCAAAAGGAAACAAAAATGGAAGAGTATATGTTAGAGACCAATGTTGATCCTGAGATTATTCTTGGAAAAGTACAAACACAAATGACTACTCTGTCCATATCACCTCAGGGACCATCTACTTCAAGAAGTGTTGAGAATCAAGCGACTGGGGGAGGAATCCTCCAAGGGGTTGCCTCTAATGTCAAAAACGATCCAGGAGCTGCTCAAGAAACAAGATAAAAAATAGAGATGGCTCAAATGAGCAGAACAATTAGACAAATGCAGAACGAAATTACTAAACTTAAAAGAGTTGGAAATCTCGTTCCACCGAACCCAAACATAAGAGTTCCATTACAAGATCAAAGAATAAGAAATGATAGAGCTGAAGAACATAGACCAAGAGCACCCAAAGTGCCAAATCCAATTGTTGTTGTGCTAGAAGAAGTTGTAGAAGAAGAAAATTTTGATCAATGAGCAAATGTAAACCAAGATGAAGTTTTATAATAGTACAAATGGATGAGGGTAAGTCATCTTTTTACATTTTTTATGAACAAGAAGATGTTGATTGTTCACAAGACAATGTTGTCAAGACCGAAGTACAAGTAAATAAACTCAAGACGGGGGAACAACCTGAGAAAAAAAGAAGAAGCAAAAGTTAATATTCCAGAACCAACAAAACAACAAACAGTTGTTAATCAAACAAAGACTTCACTACAAATGAATTATAATCTAGTTGATGAGTTAGCCAAGCTCGAAATTACCTTACCATTTATGGAGGTGGTTAAGATACCTCAACAAAGAGAAAACATTTTGAAGATATTAAATGATACAAATTCAAGAATAGAAGTTGTTATCATGAATACAAGGCAACAACACAATGTTTCATTAGTAAGGCCAAGGGGTAAAGTCCACCCATTTTACATATCCAGAGAAAATCATGATTTCACATTACATAATTGTTTGGTTGATAGTGGGGCCACTAATAACATCATGCCACTATCAGTGATGGAAGCACTTGGAATGAGATGTACAAAATACTATGAAATGGGAGAAAACTTATACACCAATTATTTGAGAAAAGTCTCGGCCTATGGTGAAATAAAAGATTTGTGTGCATGGATAAGTGCAACCCCTCATATTACAACAATTTTCACTATCATAGTTGTGGATTTGCCTCCAACATGTGGAGGTGATGAACAGATCTTATTCATACAGAAAATATCCAAAATAGAAAGGATATAACACAATAATCCATTTAAGACAGTAAAATATATTGTAAAAGAATATGATATATAGATTGATGTATAATGATGAATGTGTCAAATATATAGAGAACCTAAAGGTACATATGGTGACCATCCATGAAAGGATGCATCCCTTAGACAATTAATAACTATTTAGTATTATTATTATTATTATATATATTGTGAGTGTGTTACATTGCCTTCCCCTTAAAAATGATTTGTCCTCAAAGCATGATTAGAGAAAGATCTATCTCTTGTTCTAGCTCGAACTGTCTTCTCATGATCTTTTGTTTTGTAGTTGTGACACTTGATGAAACAAAATGATATAATCTTAGAATTCCTAAAGTAATATGTTGCATCTTCTCGTGAATGATCCATCCCAAATCTACCTTCATTGGAAGTGTTTGATGATTGATTGTTCAGACAAAACTTCTCATTTTAGGCTTCCATTGTCGATTTTTTCTTCGTTCTTTTTCAATGTTGTAGTTTATTTGTCGATAAGAAGAACATTGTATATATTCATCTTGACCTTGTCATTGGTCGTAACAACTCTTGTGATTTGGATGACAATAAGGCACCCGAATTTCTTCTGGATCTTGTTTGTTGGATCTCTCTTCTGCTTTTGATGCTTATGGTAATTCAGTTGGATCGGTGTTTGTTCCCTCCTCTAAGGTTTAGACAGTATTTGGTATCTTCTTTATGGGATTAGTCATAGTTCCCTTATCGACCATTGATCCTATACTGACGATTCTATGCAACATTTTTCGTTGCAACTCATTTTCATCTTCTAACTTCTTAATTTGTTTGATCGAGTCTTGATGATGACTTTTAAGGTGACAAATTTCATCATCCTTTTCAAATAATTTCTTCTTGGAATCTTGATTAGCTTGTTCTAACTTTTGATCACCTTGCTTTTTATTCTTTACTTTCTTGATTTGTGTCAAAAGATTTTATTATGATTTCGCAAACGAATGATCTCGTTGTTATTGTGCGATAGTTTCTTATTGATATTTTCCATCTCTATCTTGTGGGTATTTCCCTTGTTGTTAATCTGTTGTTGTAGCTTTTTTATTTGTTGTTTCATTTGATGGACCTTTGAACTTGGATTTCCAATTTCGTTTGGTTTTGCACAATTTATTTATCCTTGTTGGTAAGGAGTTTGTTCAAATTCTTGAGACGAAAAATTTATTCCTCTTTATTAGCAACAACTTTGTCAAATTCTTCCCACCTTTTTTGTACTGTCATTCGATCATCCTGGTTGATCATTTTTGAAATATTTTTAAAATCTTCTAATGATGGAGCTTTTGAATGTGACGTCATTGTTATGTCCTAGAGAGTAATTTTTTTCTTTTCGTAATAAAACGTCAAAAAAAATTTCCCACAATTAAGATGAAAGTACCTAGTGTTTCTAGCCAGATTAAACCAAGAATTATACCAACATTAGATTCAGTGATTTTTGTAACATTGAATTCGGATATGTATTTATAATCGTCAATTGTTACTTGTAAATTCTTAATTTGTGTTTTGTCAAAATCTTTTTTTCAATTATATTTTACTCTAAAATTGATAATTGATTGGCAATATTAGTATTGATGTAATTTTCCTTCTTGTACGGACAAATCACAACATTAATATTTTTTCCTTGAACAATTCCTTTGACTTTTGATATTCCAAAAATAGGTGTTGAAAGTCCTTTATGCAGAAACCTTCCTTTGTTTATGCTAAAATCCTTTTTTTTTCAAAATTTTCGTCAAACTCCCTTCAAAGAATGCCTTGATTACAAACTTATATGATAATAACCAAAGGTCCACTAGACTATAATAATGGCCTTAGTTGAATTTAAGGTAATATTTGAAATGTACCCTTTTTATGTAATTTTGGAACCTTTTTTATAATATGAAACCCTTTACTTTGATTGGGACTTTTATTAATTACTTTCAAAAGCATAATATCTTTTATACTTAGTTTCCTTCACCAACTATAAAATAGAATTTATAGCTTTACCTTCTCGTTTTGGGTACCTTTTGCTACATTGGAATTAATGAAACTTTTTTATTCACGGCTTATAAGTATTATGTTTATGCTAATAGCGGTAGCTTAAATGTTTAGTTTATTTGACTGGTTGATCTTTGGCAAGGTCCTAACTTTAGAATATTTAGAATAGGCATATTAATTTATATTGTTAGGCAATTTTGTAAGCAACATCTTTGTAAGAATTTTCACAAAACCTATCAATAGCAACATCAACGACCTATTATCCTTCGGTAAGCTAGCAATTTTGGTACATCTTTTATTGTCGAAAAGGACTAGTCGTCTAATGCGCCCATCTTTGTTGACGTCCTTCCTCGATAGCGCCATTCACAATAAACCTTAGCTATTCTGCCCTAGCGGATCGTCAAACATATGGTTTCTCCCTTTGATTAGGGTAGGAAGGGAAATTGTGTATCCTAGTATTCCTTTGTCAGCAACACAAACTGATCCATGATTACTTGTCTTGTAACGACTTGTTAAAGATATGGGCACCTGACCTTGTTTTTGAAGGAGGGTTTCCAATTATATATATCTCGAACTGTAATCTTTGTTATGTTTATTTTTGAACCAACAATTCTTGGTGTGCTCTGTTTTTTTTTATGGTTCATTGTGGTAATACCAAACTAAATTTCTAGATATACTCTCTGTTTGAGTTCAAAAATGTTCGTCTTGTTATTTCATCAATTTGCAGCAGAATAATTTCTTCAACAGACTTTTGAACCTCAATTGGTCCAAGGCCTGTTGTGATCAATGAAATGGAGAGCAAAGAATCTTTGAAAAATGGAGGTGGCCAAAGGGCAGATCAGACAAGGTCTGAAAAGAGGGTTTTTGGCCAAACGCAAGGATCAGAAAACTAGCTCTGATATGAATGTGATGAACAAATCTTATTCATACAGAAAATATCCAAAATAGAGAGGATATAACACAATAATCCATTTAAGAATGTAAAATATATTGTAAAAGAATATATGATAGATAGATAGATGTACAATGATGAATATGCCAAATATATAGAGAACCTAAAGGCACATGTGGTGACCATCCATGAAAGGATGCGTACATTAGACAATTAATAACTATTTATTTTTATTATTATTATTATTACTACTACTTTAATATATATATATATATATATATATATATATATATATATATATATATATATATATATATATATATATATATTGTATGTTACATTGTATTAGGAAGGGATTGGTGTTCATTAATTGGAGGGTATATCATGAATGATGGAAATTGCATGATGCTTCCTAATAAATGTGGGACAATGGTCAAGGTTCCTCGAGAGAATAGAAATCTCATATCATTCAAGAAGAAAAAGAATGAAGTAATGCATAATTATATTGATTCTAGAATTGGAAATTATGTTGTTCTCAGTACAAAACAAATCAACCCTCTTAAGCAAGATGAAGAAGATTATTTCCAAGGGTTATGAAAAATGTCATTTGATGGCACTTGTTCTAAGTCTAGAAATGGAATTGGTATCATTTTTAAAAGTCCTCTGTTTGGTATCTATCCACATGCCATTAGATTTGAATTCTCATGTACCAATAACAAAGTTGAATATGAATCATTGATCCAAGGAATGGTTCTTGCTCTCCATATGAGAGTAGAAAATATGGTGGTCACTAGTGACTCGAAATTGGTTATAAATCATATCAAGAAGAAGTACAAAATCAAGAAAGAAAAACTAAAACATTATGCAAGAAGAGCATGTGAACTCATGGATTCATTTAATTCTTTCTATATCTCTTTCATTCCTCGAGAAAAGAATAAAAATGTTATTTCATTAGCAATAGCTACATCTCTTTTTAATTCGGATGATTCCAAAAATCAAATTACATTTCATGTCAAGAGAGTTTTTTGACCTTCAATACCTGATAATCAAGGATATTTGCAAGTCTTTGAAAATGATGAACATATTGCAAGAAAGAAAAACTAAAACATTATGCAAGAAGAGCATGTGAGCTCATGGATTCATTTAATTCTTTCGATATCTCTTTCATTCCTCGAGAAATGAATAAAAAAGTTGATTCATTGGTAGTAGTTGCATCTCTTTTTAATTCAGATGATTCCCAAAATCAAATTACATTTCATGTCAAGAGAATTTTCCAACCTTCAATACCTGATAATCAAGTATATTTGCAAGTCTTTGAAAATAATGAGCATATTGCAGATTTCCTCACATATCATGATTCGATGTTATTAAATGATTCAGAAGAAAATCAATATTTTCTCAAAGAACCTGGTGATCGAAGTATTGCAATTTTTCCTAAGGATTGTGTTAGTTTGGAATCTATTTTTACAAGACATGACCAAATGAAAATCTATGAGGCAAAAGAAGAGTCATATGTGGGGAAGGTCCAAGAGACACAAAAAATCATCATTGGTACTCTTGATTCTCCAAAGTGTTTAAATCTTGGTACTAGTTCAGAATTGAAAAAATTGACCAGTATATTTCACTATTCGAGGAGTTTTGGGACATGTTTGCTTGGAGTTACGAAGATTTGAAGCAATATGACAAGTCTACCTTCTAGCATATTACACTGCTCAAAGAGGTATCAAAGCCTTTTAAGAAAAAATTAAGAATGATAAATCTCAAATTGAAGCCCTTGGTAAAAATGGAGTTGGAAAAATTGAAGAAGGGTGGCATAATTTTTCCAACCAAACATTCAAAATGGCTCCCAAATCTTGTTGTAGTTAGGAAAAAAAATGGAGAAAATTGTATTTGTGTTGACTTTGGAGATCTCAACCGAGCAAGTATTAAAGATAACTACGCACTCCCAAACATGGAAATGTTATTACAAAAGGTCATTGGCTTTACTTTAATGTTCATGCTAGATGGTTTTTCTGGATATAACCAAGTGCTTGTTCCTGAAGAGGATAGACCCAAGCCCGCCTTTGTTACACCATGGGAGAATTACGCTTATATTTGCATGCATTTTGGGTTTAAAATGATGGTGCGACTTTTCAAAGGGAAATGGACCATGCTTTTGAAGATTTGATTGGAAAATTTATGACAGGATATCATGATGATCTAACTATTCATTCAACACTAAGGGAAGAACATATCAAACATCTTAGACAAGTCTTTGAACATTGCAGAATGTATGGCATATCCTTAAATCCTAAGAAATGTTTATTTGTAGTATTAGAAGGAAAAGTGTTGGGTCATATAGTGAGTAAAGAAGGCATATATATAGACCTAGAGAGAATTAAAGCCATTAATGATGTAAGTCCTCCAACATCTAAAAAGAGAGTACAATCCTTCATTGGAAAGATAAATTTTGTATGAATATTTGTCCCAAACTATGCTACAATTGTAAATTCAATCAACAAATTGTTGAAGAAATACCAGAAATTTGAATGGACTGTAGAGATTCAAGCAACATTTACAAAAATAAAGCATGAAATTACTACTGCTCCAATCCTTCTCATCCCAAACTTTGATAAATATTGCATATTGTATTTGTTTTCCTTAGAAGAAACTATTGCTTCGATATTGACACAAAGAAATTCAAAGGGAGAAGAATTGTCAATCGATTTTATGAGCAAGACATTGCATGATTATGAATTTAAATACTCATAAATAGAAAAGCAAACCCTCTCTCTGGTTAAAGCAGTATCACATTTCAGAACATATATTTTGTCATCTCATGTCATAGCTTATGTCCCGACCTCTCCAGTAAATATGTTGCTTAATCAACAACTTAGAGAAGGAAAATGGACAAATTGGCTTGCTAAAATCTAGGAGTATGATATTGAAATCAAGCCTCTAAGAGCAGTCAAGGGACAAGGATTATGTAAATTAATGGCATGAATTGATGCAGTGAATACATATATATCAATTTCACTAGGGTCATCTTTGTCAACATCTGAATGGTATAAAAACATAATATTTTATTTGAAGTCTGGGAAGTTCCCTATTGGAATGCACTCCAAAGAAAGAATGTCCTTCAAAATGAAGGCCAATCAATATCTGTTAGTTGTTGAAGTTTTCTTTCGGAGGAATTTTGATGGGATTTTACTGAGATGTATCGATTGCTCGAAGGCGCAAAAAGTATTACAAGAATTTCAAGAAGGTGTTTGTAGAGGACACTTTACACCCACAACAATTTCTTGTAGAATCATGAGAGTGGGTTATTATTGGCCAACCATCTTTAAAGACTCTTTCTCAATGATCATAAAATATATCTCTTGCCATAAATTTTCAAGTAAGACAAAGAAAGCATTAATGCCATTACAACCTATAACGATTGAAAATCCTCTTGCACAATGGGGCATGGACGTTATTGGACCAATCAATCCCAAATCCAGTAAAGGTCATTCATATATCCTCATTGCAACTGAATATTTTCCAAAATGGCAAGAAGTTGTATCTTTGAAAAAGGTCGATTCTGAACAATTGATCATTTTCCTCAAAGATAATATTCTTTCAAGATTTGGAGTTCCTGAATAATTTAAAACTGATAATGGATCATTTTTCATTGGATCAAACTTTACAAAATTTTGTGGGGAATACGGTATAATTATGGGGCAATCATCAAACTACTACTCTCAAGGGAATGGTTTGGCTGAGTCTACTAATAAAACATTGATTTGGATTCTCAAGGAGACAATTGCTACAAATTAGAGGTATTGACATATGAAACCAATTGATGTGTTATGGGCTAGTGGACTCACCCCAAAAGATGGTACACAATTTTCACCATGCACTCTAGTATATGGAAAGAAGCAAAGATGCCCATTCACTTGGAATTGAATGTTCTAGCCTATGCTACGAACAATGAGGATATCAAACAAGCTTCCCCTCTCCAAAGAAGGTATTATCAATTGATACATTTGGAAGAACAATGAACCCAGGCATTGAAAAATATGAGTCAAAGACAACACATTGTAAAAAACCACTTTGATGAAAGTGCATCTACAAAATATTAGTTGGTGTTACTATGGAACAAAGCAAAAGAAAAACCACCCTTGAATACAAAATTTGAAGCACTTTGGGTTGGTTTTTATTTGATTGAAAAATTTCTTGGGTACAACTCTTAGTTGTTGAAAGATATGAAAGGAACAGTTCAAGTATTGCCTCTTAATGGGCAACACCTCAAAATATTATTCTCTTGAAATCCCCAAAATACAACTTGTACATAGCCTTTCCCCTTTGTACATTCTTGTTTGTTCTTTTTTATTTTTTCTCATCTCTTGTTTTCTTGATCAACTCCATCTCCCAATATCCAAGTTTTTCTTTTTCTAGATTCTTAGTAACCCATAGGGGGTTACTGTCCCACGGTTCAGCGAGTTGTTGATCTACATGTGTGATAAATCTTGTGTAATTCTTCTTGTATATTCCATTCCAAATTTTCTACCATACTTAGAAAATTTTGATATCATCATGGGTTCCTAATATATTGCATTGTTATGCCAAAGTTCCACGACCCGCATAACAGTTCTTAGTTTTCATGACCTCCATTTTGCACTAACTACACTTAGAATTTTTTTAGAAACAAATGTTCATTCACGAGTGTGGAGAACTATCACAACCATCCCACCATCTTGATCCTTCCATCGCCCTGTTATCTCATTCATCCATTGTTTCGTTCATCTTCTTGTCCCACCACACCTGCCCTCTCAATCGTTTGATTATCCCACCATTCCATCATCTTGATCCTTCCATTACCCCGCTTACCTCTATTGTTCACTTGTCTACCCTCTCGATCCTCAGTCACCCCATGATGCTTTATGTCCAATCTTGTCACGTTTCCTGACATGCATTAAATCATTTTTCCTATAAATGACTACCACTCGTGTAAGTGTTAATATCGTTATTAATGACAAGTTTCTCAAGACAAATTCCCATAAATGTTAATACCAATTATCATTTAGAATCCTTGAATTAAGAGCCTTGGAATGTGTTAAAATAAACAAGTGTATTTTGACAATACCAATGTGAAAAGTCGTTGTAAAGTCCATCACCTTGGCTAAATATTTCAACTCGAAGAAAAGAATAGTTTTGTGGGGAAACTATCAATCTTTTGGCACGAGAAGACCATATATTTCAGCAGTCACGGGATTATAGGTATTATTCTACATACCACCCCTGAAGAAGAATTTGAACATGATTTGGACATCTGGAATTGCATCGACAGGTTGCTTTCCAGAGGTATACAATTTTAAGGGCTTGATTTCATGGTGTATAAACAAATTTGATAAGGAAAGGAGAATTATTTAGTTACAGAGAGAATCTTCCATCTCTTTATCTCCCTCAATACTTAAGAGGATGTTCAGACTCCCTTAACCAACGATAGTTTTCAAGAGTGCTAAAGCTGAAGAATTCCTAAAGATGAAGAAAGGAGGATTCAAACTTCTACAAGACTACCTTGAAGACTCAACAATTTTTCCTAAAGACCTCTCAAATATCCAGGTATGTTCATTAAAGAACCCATACAAAGAAATGGTATGGTTATTTTCCAGGATAACCAGACAGGAATCCATAACTATTGTTCCTAAGCTTGCTCTGTATACACTGTATTTTTTAATTCAGGAGAATGCCATCTTTGATTGGTCCAGGATTATTTCAAGTGAGTTATCTTTTCAACTAGGAAATTTTCATAAGAGTCAATTTTTTTACATGTCTTTATATTTGATTTTAGTTGTTTTACTGTCATGATTTCAAAGGCCTAGCCTTCATTGGCCAAAAAGGTTAACTATAAATTCAACCCCATACAAATGTGGTATCATGCACTTTACAAGAAAAAGATTGTGTATAACTTCTATGAAGTGAACAATGCTTTTATATCTTCTTTCAAAAGTTTATTTATGGACCTAGTACATCAAGATTATCTCTAGAGGTTGCATCTTTCTTATCCAGGAAATGAAACTTTGAAGCTATGGAAAATTTTAGTATTATCAAAATCTATTGTTCACACGAGAAACCTTCATACATACCATACTATGTTTTTTATAGAATATTTATAGTTGAGATATGTAAACAATATAAATTTTGGGCTCACCTTTTTAACGAAAATAGGAAAAAACAGTCCATCCCAATACCATAGAAAATTGGGGAAATAATTGTAAAAATCATTTCCCATCTTGATGAAATCTCAACTCAATTTGATTTACTTAATCTCAAGCAAGAAACTGAGATCAAGGGTTTCAACCCTTATCAATTATTTATGACCCACGTGACATCAATAGGATATAGCGTGTCACTTGCTAAGACATTTTTATTTGGAGAATAAGAAGGTGATAGTCAAAACCCTCAAGAGTTACCCATAGAAAAATTGCAAGAAGATATTGAGACAATAATCAATACCAATGATCAACACAGACAACAAGGAAGGGTTGTAAATGAAATAAGTTCACGGTCCCAAAATGTTTCCCAAAAAAGAGGCCCATCCAAAGGAAAACCCCAAAATTCAATTCAAGAACAGAGAAAGTCTTTGATTGATAATTTTGATGACAGAGGAAAACAAAACCCTCATGATGGAAATCTTAAGAAGCCACAGACACTCCCAATTGCTAGTAAGAGGAAGAGAGATACAAATAAAGAAGGATAAAACAAAGACATACCTGGAAATGAAATTGGCTTGAAAGATATGGAACTCAACATAAATGTTGAAGAAATAGAAATTGCAGGTGAAGAACGTAGACTACAAGAAAGCAAAACAATTGCAAGAGAATTGGCTACCCAAGAGCCAATTCTATTTAAAGAAGAGTCCCTTACCCTGCATCGTGTTACATTCAATAAAAACTCTAGAAAGTTAGTGATTAAAAAGGTGAATTCGAAAAAATAAGAAAATTCAATATAAATTGAATTTTGAATTTGACTTTCAAGGGGTTCCACACTCTAAAGTCACAGAATTCCATGAGGCCACACGAGAAGGTTTAAATTTTTCAATTGGAGACATAGAAAATGAAAATGTGATTCTTATAGATAGAGTAATAGAATTGAAAAGTGCGTTGATGCCCCCACAATTATTTGCTAGTCTTATTGCCACCATACAACCCTTAAAGACTCTAGAAGTAAGACCAAAATCAAGCTCAGGATTAAAAGGAACATCAAATTTGCTAGTTGTTATCAAGAGATATGACGGTGACAACATCCAAAAGAGAATGTCCTTGATTCTTGAAACTTGGGAGTTGACAACCAACTTTGTCTCTTTAGGCTGAAGAATGACACACTTCGGGTAGTATCTTTAAGAAGACTTGGAAAACGATGAAGAAATTTATAACAGACTTATTTCTACTTTTAGTGCAAGGGTTTCAGGTCTTAGTGAATTTCAGAGAAAAGAAGAGGATTCGCCTTCAATAATATGTTTAAAACAATTAAAGGCATGTTGTCTCAAGATAATTAAAAGTTTAAAAGAAATGTCAGTTGAATGTGGTGTCACTAGTGTAAAAGGGAGTGAATTATGTTAGCACTAGAAGTCACCTTCAGATTGCATAGAAGGTAAGCTAGTACCCATTAGTTTATACAGTAAATGTAAATGAGTTTTAGGTGATGAAATGGAAAGGACTCAATGATAATAACGTTCTAACTCGGAAAATCTGGGTTGGCATGCACAAGCAATTGAGGTCTTGTATCAATTTCAGTCAGTAAGTTGGAGTAAGGGTGAATAGAGGGAAGACTTTGGTGAGGAGAGTGTAGAGGTATGTTATGGACATCAGTTCTTTCAGCAGCCTAAGGAGGAAAAAACTCAAACACAAGATCTTATTGAATTCAAATTTTCAAGGAAACTGAAAGACATTATAACAACACTATAAACAAACATTCATCATAATACAGTTACAACCATTCATGTGAATCACTCATTCATGAACTCTCTCAATATCAGAGGCAAATAAGATGGAGTAAGAAAGTTGCCTTAGATTAACCGAGATGTCTCAAAAACAAATACATAACCAGAGAACCAATGTTCCTCATAAAAATATTACAATAACAGGGAGCCTAGCTCAACCATTCGACCTTAACAAAATATCAAAACTGCTTATATATACTAAAACTGCTACAACTATCAAGAGCATGATCAGGCCCCTTCATTCAAAGTTCCCAGTCGGCACCCGCTCTATCAGACTGTGCAGGTCTTCTTGTGTCAGATGCGATACAGGCGTAGTTATTCATTTTACAGGAAAATCCATCCAGGAAGAAGCTTCGGGTGGACAGTCTGCGTTTATGGCTGCTCTCTGCAACGCTTTCCATTTATGGGGCAAGATGAGGTCCCAAATGTCGCCCCTATCTTCAATAACTTCCTTCATTGGGATTGGGACGAGGCCTAACACCCATGAATGTTTCTAAGCGGTTCCCACGACTTCTTCAAGTCAATCTTGACACCTCGAGGCTCTGCAAATCTCCGTGAAATCGACTCCCTTTCCGTCAAGCTCCTAGAGCCCCTGGTGCCAGCCTCTTCATCAAGCTACCCCGGGCCACAACCTGGCGCTTAGCTCCCAAGTGATTTTCTATTTCGCATTTCAGGAGTCTTCACTCCACTTGATTCCAAGTATCGTGATGCACGAACTTGAGAAATGGCCTTTTCAGATTGACGGTCGGACTTTCTCTGGATTTTAGGGCCACCATTTCTTCCTCGAAAACCTCAGTCGTTAGTCACTCAATAGGTGCTTACCCTTCTTTGTGGCCCCGCTTTCAATATGACCACAGGCTATGATCATGGGCCCAATCCATGAGTGCTTAAGGATTTCACGCTTCGCGAACTTGCATCGCGTTCCATGCTAAGACCTCTGATTCGTGAAATCGCGACCTCTCAGATTTGGTGCCACACGTCTTTCTTAGATCCACGATCAAGATCTAATCTTCGAGTATCGGGACTTCACGTCTCAGGGAGTTGAAAGACTACTCACCTCCCTTCTCCCGATTTCTGATTTTGTGCTTGCCTCAGATCTACGGTCCATGACTTTCCTCGATCCAATAGCTCAGATCAACTCACGAGTTCACACTTCGCGAGTTCTCACGACTCTACCCTTTGAATTTTCCACTCTGTGAAACTGCGAAATCGTTGATCCTGCACCACGTGTCTCTCTAAATCAGACGGTCCCTGTTGATTTCGGGTTTTGGGAGTTTGGACCTTTGACGAACCACTTTTAACAATATTTCGGACTCTCGATTCTCTTGATCAGTTTCTACCGTTGATCTCTCCTAATGAGATCTACATCCCAGATAAAAACTTTCCTCGACCTTTTTGACTTGAAGAGTTGGCTTGCAAAAGATAGAAAGACAAGGCAAGGAAACAAACATGGGTATATCGATACACACCTATGGCCCTTGACAACTTTATGTGATAACATTTGGCTCCACAGGGGATGGCATGCTCCCTGTGAGCTGCCAAGAACGCGCAGTTCTAGTGCCTTATCCATTGGGCTATGGAGTCTTCTATAAAAACAAAACAAAACGAAAAGAAAAATAATATTTACAATGACATGGGAAGCCTCCCATGGCTTTAAGTAACAAATTTCTTCATAAAATGCCCATTTACAGGGCCACCAAAAACTTCAGCATCCTCCAAATCCTGCAATTTGTAAGTGTTATTTGAAAAAACCTCAGAAACTTTGAAGGGGCCAATCCATAAGGCCTCAAATTTACCATGCTTGCCTTTATCTTGTTTAGGTGCATCCCACTTGAGTACTAGATCTCTGAGATGGAAATCCTCTTTCCTTACTTTTATGTTAAAAGCCTGCTTGATCTTCTGTTGATGGTCATGGGATTTGTCCAATAATTGCTCCCTCGTCTGCTACACTTCTACTAGTTGTTGTATTCTTCTAATCATATCATTTAGTTCTCCCTGGTAGTCTTGGAAGAATTTTTCCACAGGCAAGGTGAGTTGGTAATGAAAGATGGCCTCAACCCCATACACAAGCTGAAAAGGAGAGACACCAAGAGATCTCTTAGTTGTCACTCAATTGGCCCATAGAGCAAATTTAAGCTTTGAATCCCATGCTTTCTTGTTGTCCTCTAACAATCTTTTGATGATCTTAATAAGGCTCTTGTTAGAGGACTCTACCAGTCCATTCCCTTGGGGGTAGCAAGGAGTAGAGTGAATCAATGTGATTCCAAACTGTTCACAGAACTTAATTAGTGGTTCAGCCTTGAAAGCTACAACATTATCCGTGACAATTTTGTTTGGACAACCAAATATTGCCATGATATCCTCAAGAAAACTGATGATTACTTTGTGGGAAACATTTCTTGTGGGGATGGCCTCTATCCACTTGGTAAAGTAGTCCGTGGTCGTCAAGATCCACCTATGTTGACTGCTTGAAGCATGATGAATTTCCCCAATAAAATCTAGGCCCTACTACTGAAAGGGCCCTGAAACTATCACGGGTTTTAGTGGTAGAGACTTGAGTTGCTACTTTCCAAATAATTTATGACACTTAACACAAGCCCTGATCTTTACACAAACATCAGTAAAGAGACTAGGCCAAAAATACCCAACCTTGAGAATTTTATAGGCTGTGGTTATTGAGAAGTGATTCCCCCCACATAAACTATCATGAAAATCATATATAATCTTTTTGGATTCTTATGGGTCTAGGCATCTCAACAACACTCCTAAAGGGTCTTTCCAATATAAGACTTGATCAATCAGACAATATTTAATTGATTTGAGATTCAAAGCTCTTACCTTTCTCTTTTCCATGCCATCATGAGGCTACAACCTCTATAGGAAAAATATAATGTATTTATACCAAATGCATCTTGGCAATGGGGGTGTGACTTGAGGATCTTCATCAGACAACTCAACTTGTTGATTATCTGAACAAATGTTGATGAAATTGACCCCCAAGGCTTTACAATTAGATTCAGCCAGCCAACCTAGCTAAACCTTGACCTTTAACCAATTTAGTAGGCTTTATTTCAAGATCAAATTCAAGGATCTTGACAATCCACTTGCTCCTTCTTCCATCTATGTCAGGTTGAATGAGGATCTCCTTGACAGAAACTGAAGGGACATATCGAATGACTTTTGAATGTAGCACATAAACTCTAAAAGCTTCGAGAGATTTAAACAACGCATAGGCATGTTTTTCCATGATGTCATATTTTATTTCAGCATCTCTCGGTGCCCTACTAAAAAAGGAAATGGGCTGCTCTAACCCTTCAGCATTCTTCTACAATAAAACAGATGCTACTGTGTCAAATGAAGCAAAAGAGAAAATTAGAAACTCCTTTGAGTAGTCCGGACTGATAAGCACAGGTGCTTCAGTCAAGGTCTTCTTTATTTGATTGAAATAATTACGAGCTTCAGAAGTCCACTTGATCTCATTTCCCTTCCTCAACATGGTTGTGATCAACTTTACCAGCTCAGCAAAATTCGAAACAAACCTTCTCAAAAAATCAATCTTTCCCAAGAAGGACTAAACTTCTTTCTTGGACCTAGGGGGTGACAAAGTTTGGATAACTTCTACCCTACTTGGATCAATCCTTACCCCCTCAGCTGACACAATGTGCCCCAATAGTTTCCCTTCTTTCATGGCAAATAACAATTTTTTGGGATTTAGAGAGAGACCAAATATTCTACATTTCAAAAAGACTCTTTTCAGATGATCATAATGTTCTTTATCAGAATGTGAGAACATTGTTATGTCATCCAAATAAATGACTACAAACTTGTCCTTCTCTCCAATAAAATCTATGTCCATGGCTCATTGAAAGGTTGCTCATACATTCATCAATCCAAAGAGAATCTTAGCGTACATGAATGTACCCCAAGGATTGGTGAAGGTTGTCTTCTCTCTGTCTTTACGTAAGACAGAGACTTGATTGTAGCCAGAAAATCCATCAATCATAGACATCCTGGATGCACCCGTCACCCTCTGTAATATGTGTTCCATCTTGGGAAAGGGGTAATTATCCTTCTTAGATCTTCTGTTCAGATTTCGGAAATCAACACAAAGTTTGATTTCTCCATTCTTCTTTCTCACTGGGACCAAGTTGGCCACCCACTCAGAAAATCTCAAGGGAACGATAATCTAGGCATCCAAAATCTTTTTTACCTCTTTCTCCATAATAGGCAGTAGCATAGGATTTATTTGTCTCAACTTCTTCCTAAATGGTTTGGTTTCCTCCTTCAGTGGGATCTTATGCTCGATGATACTCGTGTCATATGTTTTGAGGTCTTCATATGTCTAGGCAAACACATCAGAAAATTCTTTTAACAACTCAACATATTCAGCTCTTTGTTCTCTTGACAGGTTGCTCGACAATTTGACAAATTCTAGGTCTTTCTCTGTACCAATATTACACGCAGATACATCAGCATCATCAGTTGAGTCTTTAAACTTTACTACCACATCATTCCCATTGAACAATATTTCTAAAGGAACTAGCCCCTTTGGAATGTGGTTGCTAGACAGTTGAACAATATGGTGATTAGTAATTTTGTTCAGGAAAACATCAGTATGAGGATTACTTTCAGAATCAAGATCTTGGTCAATATGTGATGCAGAGAATTCATCAACAAACTCAAGAAAATTTTTGATCTCAAGATCATCCTCAAACACCTTCCAATGCTTGACATTTTCAGGTATAAAGGGTCTATATTTCACCTCACATCATATTTGAGTTTAGGTAGCAGTGGGACTCTGAAATGGCTTGCTGAAACTACCAAAGAATCAGCCATGGTATTCTCCTTTCTTGGAATAAATGAAATGTTGAAAGATAAGAAGAAACTGTCAATTAGGTCCCACACCTCATTTCTGTAAGTTCTAAGCCTAGGGTGCTTAGCTTGATAAATATTTTTGATCTGATGAATAATTAGCTCTGCGTCCCCAAATGTTGATATCTCTTCAATTCCCATGTCTTTCGCAGCTCTTAAACCCAAAACAAGAGCTTCATACTCTGTCACATTGTTGGTGGCTTCAAATTCCAACTTGTAGGACAAAGGCATAGTCTCTTGATAAGGTGAAATGAATATTACTCCAACACCGGCACCTTCCTTAGAAGAGGCTCCATTAAAGAACATCTTCCAAACAGGGGTAGTTGGAGGAGGGTTTTCACAACAGGTGATGGAATTTTTTCTGATTTTAAGAGGGCTTTTAGGAGCATCAGTGAGCTGCAATATCTTGGACCCCAAATCGGTGTCAAGGGAAAAAACAGGATGGTTGGTGGGGTTTGCTTCATCATTAATGATGTAGGCCAATTGAGCTTCGCTGTAAAGTCTTCTATGCTCACCCCCAAATACAGGAACAGTGGCATATGTGAGGTCCATCTGTAAAGTTCCCCCAAGTCTTTTTATCCAAGATCTTGACAATAGCATGCCAAACTTGGGGGGAACATCATCCACTACAATGTCCATGACCACACTTTTCATGGGTAACTGAAATAAGGTCACAACCAGATCTTTGATGACCCCAAGACACTTTACTTTCCTAGAGTCAAAGGAATATAAGTCATGGTAGGCCTTTGTGATTTCTAATCCAAGTTCATCCATGACTGTCTTGGGCATGATATTGTGAGATGCCCCTGAGTCTATCAAACAATTATGCAACACCTTATCATGTATGTTCAGTGATGTATAGAAGGGAGGGGACGAATCCTCTCTATCTTTTATCAAAGGACCTAAGATGACCATTGGCTTGTCATCTTGAAGATTTGATGAATCAGTGGTATTTGAGGAGGATTCGAGCAACAACTCATTGGAAAGATATTTTCTAAATTCTTTAATTTTTATCAGTTCTAAAAATGGTACAGGGATCTTGATTTTTTTGACCTCATTTTCAAAACTAAAGGAAGATGGAGATTTCATAATCTCCTTGAATTCTGGGGTATGATCCTCAATCAAAACTGGGGGGGTTTTAGCATCTTTTTTCTTGCTGCCAACTGTCACAGCCTTGGCATAATTCTCTTTTTTTGAGGGCTCATCTGAAGCATTAATCTTTTCTCCTTTCTTTTTAGATCTCAGATTATATTTACTAGGATTCTCTTTTGCCTTCTCTCCTTTACTTAATTCATTTATTTGATTATCCATTAAGGACTCCCCATATGCAGACTTAGTCAAGTGATGGGATGGAGGGGTGTCACCCAAGCAATGGATCTCGGGATCATCTTCTTCATCATGTTCATCTTCTTCATCTACAAGGTTGTTTTGTAAAGGGGTTTGAATCCTTTGATAATCTCTTCCTCTGTTTCTGGGCTCTCTTGGAGGTATCTGAGGAGCATTATTAGGTCTCCATAAGGTACCTCTGTTATCAACATTTTGAGTACTTCTATAGGTCTGTCTTGCTTCAAGTTTTACCTTCTCCATATCAGCAGAAAGAGATTTTACTAATTTGGTAAGCTCATCACTTGAGGGTGGGTAGCAGAGGAAGAGGTTGAAGTTTTAGACCTTCCCCTTATTCTATCCCTGTCAGCCTTACTCCTAAGCTCGTCAACTGCCATAATATTGGATTCTACTTCAATTGTTGCATCTTAAATATGAGCCAAGGAGGTAGCTCTCATTTCCCTTAACAAGAGGCAGAAATCAGGGTCAAAAGAAATAGAATAAGTAATCTTTGTAGAGGTTTATGTAGGCTTAACCTCGGTGGGAATTTTGCTATACATTTTATTAAATCTTTTTGAGAAGTCAGAAACAGATTCCCCTTCCTTCTTCTTTAGTGATCCAAACTCTGTAATATAGTAAAGGAAATCCTTTCTATCCCCGCAATTCTTTAAGAAGGCTTCATCTAGGGCTTCAATCCCATCAATAGATCCATGAAGCAAGGCCCTAAACCACTTCCTATCCTCACCCTCGAGGCTATAAACAAAAATCCTCATCCATACATCTGCATCCATGATGACATGACAATCTGTAAAACTGTAAAAGGTTTCAAGGTGTTCCTCTGCAGTTATGTCTCCCTCTCCTGTAAACTTGGGCAACTGCTTAAGGTAGCCATCCGCTGGGAGGGCATTCAAAGGCTAAGGAAAAACAAGAGGGGCATACCTAGCGGCTATTATAGCTTCCATCCTAGTTCTGGGGGGATTTGATCCTGCCATTGGAGTGTGAACCAGAGGAGAACCAGGAGGAGATGGAGTTCGGATAGGGGAGATTGGGGTTGTGTTCCTAGGAAAAAAAAAAGGAAAAGGTTGAGTGTTAGGAGATAAAGATGAGGGTCTAGAGGTAGCAAAGGTTTCCCCTTTTGTAGCTGCAGCAACTCTAATAGGATGAGGAGTAGGAAAATCTTCTAAGGTCAAATATCTCTCTTTCCACTTCACAACTTTGGGGGAGAAAGGGGTGTCAAAGCTCTCTCCTTCCAAACCAAGAATAGGAGGGGAGAAATCGGCCGGAAAACTCCCAAAATTTAAATTTCTTGAAACTCCAGCAGTTTGTATAATAGGAGAATCAGAAACGGTTACTAGAGTTTGTAAAGAGGGATTATGCAAATTATTAGAAAAACTTGGTATGGTAGTGGAGGTACCTTTTTTAGCGGTCTTCCCCTTTCTGATGATTCCCTCTTGGTAAACTTCAGATGTTGCTAGAGGCAGTGAACTGGACCTCGTGTGTCTGCCTTTAGGAGCCAAAACTAAAGCAGTTGATTCGAAACAGCGGAGTCGCCAGGTGCAAGTTGCAATCTTCAATGGTACTAATATGTGATGCACCTTCAAAATCAGAGCTTCTTTATCGTTCTATCCCAGGGAAATGTCTTCAATCCGTTCCCCGACAACGACACCAGAAATGTTAGCACTAGAAGTCACCTTTAGATTGCATAGAAGGTAAGACCAGTACCCATCAGTTTATATAGTAAATTTAAATGAGTTTTAGGTGATCAAATGGAGAGGACTCCATGATAATAATGTTCTAACTCAGAAAATCTGGGCCCGCATGCACAAGCGATTGAGGTCGTGTATCAACTTTGGTGAGGAGAGTGTAGAGGTCTGATATGGACATCAGGTCTTTCAGTAGCCTAAGGAGGAAAAAACTCAAACACAAGATCCTCTTGAATTCAAATTTTCAAGGAAACTGAAAGACATTATAACAGCACTATAACCAAACATTCATCATAATACAGTTACGACAATTCATGTGAATCAGTCATTCATGAACTCTCTCAATATCAGAGGCAAATAAGATGGAGTAAGAAAGATGACTTAGATTAACCAATATGTCTCAAAAACAAATACATAACCAGAGAACCAGTGTTCTTCATAAAAATATTACAATAACAGGGAGCCTAGCTCAACCATTCGACCTTGACAAAATATCAAAACTGCTTATATATACTAAAATTGTTCCAACTATCAAGAGTGTGATCGGGCCCCTTCATTCAAAGTTTCCATTCGACACCCGCTCTGTCAGACTGTGTAGGTTTTCTCGTTTCAAATGTGAGATAGGCGTAGTTATTTGTTTTACAGGAAAATCCATCTAGGAAGAAGCTTCGGGTGGACAGTCTGCCTTTATGGCTGCTCTATACAATGCTTTCCATTTATGGGGTGAGACGAGGTCCCAATTGTCACCCCTATCTTCAATAACTTTCTTCATTGGGATCAGGACAAGGCCTGACACCCATGAATGTTTCTAGGCAGTGCCCACGACTTCCTCAAGTCAATCTTGACGCCTCGAGGCTCTACAAATCTCTGTGAAATCAAGGCCCTTTCCTTTGTGCTCCTAGAGCTCTTAGTGTCAGCCTCTTCATCAAGCGACCTCGGGCCACAACCTGGCACTTAGCTCCCGAGTGCTTCGCGATTTTCCATTTTGAGAGTCTTCACTCCACTTGATTCCAAGCATCGCGATGCATGAACTTGCGAAGTGGCCTTTTCAGATCGACGGTCGGATTTGCTTTGGATTTGACGGCCACAATTTCTTCCTTGAAAACCTCAGTCGTCAACCGCTCAATAGGTGCTTACCCTTCTTTGTGGCCCTACTTTCAATATGACCACAGGCTATGATCATGGGCTGAATCCCTAAGTGCTTTGTGATTTCGTGCTTCGCGAACTTGCGTCGTGCTCCATGCTAAGACCTCGTATTCGTGAAATCGCGACCTCTCGGATCTGGTGCCACACGTCCTTCTAAGATCCATGGTCCAAATCTAATCTTTGGGTAGCGGGACTTCACGTCTCGGGAAGTTGAAAGACTACTCACCTCCCTTCTCCCGATTTTTTATTCTGTGCTCGCCTCAAATCGACAGTCCACGGCTTTCCTTGATCCAATGACTCATATCAACTCGCGAGTTCACACTTCATGAGTTCTCACGACTCTGCCCTTTGACTTTTCCACTCCACGAAACTGCGAAATCGTTGATCCTGCGCCACGTGTTTCTCTGAATCAGACGGTCCCTGTTGATTTTGGGTTTCGGGAGTTCGGACCTTTGACGAACCACTTTTAACAATATTTCGGACTCCCGATTTTCGTGATTATTTTCCACCGTTGATCTCTCCTAATGAGATCTACGTCCCAGATAAAAAAATTCCTTGATCTTTTTGACTTGAAGACCTGGCCTGAGAAAGATAGAGAGATAAGGCAAGGCAACAAACATGGGTATATCGATACACACCTATGGCCCTTGACAACTTTATGTGATAACAAATTATATTTAAAGTTTGTTGAATTAGAACTGGCTGGGTAGATGTAACATGTGGAGGACCCAAATTTATTTATGAACTCAATACTCCTATCAAAGGAACAAATGGAAGAAAAGTTGGGCTCCTTAAAAATTGCATCAGCAGAAAAGTTCAATAACCCGACTTCAGAGACAGAGGTAGAGAGTTGGTTGGTTTGTTATGTAAACAAAAACGATGATATTGAATATACACTCCATCAACTCTCAATTGATTTTAAAGATCTTGATAATTCATTATTTGATATCAAAGTTAGACAAGAGATAATGGTTGCACCCATGAGAGAATATATTGAAAATTGGTTGAATAATGCTTTCGTCAAAATAACAGAATCAAGTCAAGAGAAAATAATTACAACAAGTTAGGTAGTTCTAGAAAAAGAAATTATAAAAGACATCACAACTGGAAAATGAAGGGCGAGATAATCCATCATTGTAAGTCAAGAGGTCATTTTGCATAATTTTGCATCTTCTATACTTCTCATTTGGAAATCATCCAATTTATGTCTTTTCATTCACTGAAAACTCATAGCTGATTTCTAATTGTTTTTCTCTTTTATTCTAGGTCAGGGCTTTCTTTTAAAGTTCCATGGGAGCCCCATCTCACTCTGTTTAGACGAACAAATTTATTTTAATTTTACATTTCAATGTAAAACTAGACAATTATTTTTTGAACTCCATAGAGAACTATTTCAAGGCATAACTTTAATGATTTCTCAGACTTTGAGATCTTCGAGTGTGAGATTTTTGTAGTATGCTCATCAAATTCTTTTTCAGTTTTGAACGCAATACTCATTTAAAGTTCTCTCGATTGTGACCTTATATTTTTTGTCTTATGATATGACCAAATCTTGCTTATATTGTGATGGTTGTGAGGAATATGTTAATCTTATATGATGTTTTCTTTACTTTTGTATAATACTGTAAAGAAATCATATTTTCGTTTTGAATAAGTTCTCGATCCTTTTCTTAGGAACCTTTCTTTTGTGACTATACTTTTATATTTAAACTATATTTTCATAATTCAATTTAGCGATAACAGAGGAGCACCACCTCTTTAAAAACGTAGGGGGATTTACCCTCGTGATGTTTTTGATGAGATCTTGAACAATTTGAACATCAACAAGGTCCTACTTTCTATACTTTGAATCAAAAAAAAATAAGAACAAAATAGAAAAAATTAAGTTATGAATTTTTTTAAGCAAAACGACGAGATAAAAAAATTTAATTTCTAGTTCTAAGGCTATAGATTTACATAAGTTAAGTTCACTTTCAATACCTGCAACATTGCATTGTGTGTGCATATCATGTAGGATGACCTTACAAAGAGTTTGAAGAAGGAACCTAGCACCAACAAAGAGAGTCTAAAGATTCAAATGTTGTAAGTTAAGTTTATTTTCAGTACTTGCAACATTGTATTGTGTATGTAGATCATGGAGGACAACCTTACAAAGAGTTTGAAGAAGGAACCCAACATTTCATTGTGTGTAGATCATGCAGGACGACCTTACACAGAGTTTGAAGAAGGAACCTAACACCCGCAAAGAGAGCCTACAACTTCAAATGCTGAGGTGATAGCGATGCAATGGAGATAAAATGCAGTGAGGCGGTGCAACGAAATAAATTTGAATGTCGGTGCATTGAAATTGGTGCACTCACAAAGCATAAGTGTTAATGCACTGACATTGGCACTAGAAGGCAACCACATGGTGTCATGTCCCCATTTTTGGATCTCTTTGTTCGACAGTGGAAATAACTTATGTGGCTTGTGAGTGAAGAAAAAGGGAGTCAAAAGGGGTTATTTAATGTCACTTAGTTAGAAGATGTTATGTATTTAAAGTGACATTAGATTAATAAGTTAATTATTTATTATTAAAAGTGACTTTCAATCCTAAAGTAAATGCAAAAGGGGGATAAGGGTCATATTTGATTTAGTAAAAAAGGGGATAAGGGTTACATTTGATTTGGTCAAAAAGGGAAGTTTTAGAAGGCATGGAGAAAGGATAAAATGAGGGGTAGAGCCTCACTTTGGTATTATGATTTGATCTCTCATTTTGGAAGTGCTCTTGGAGCCATTGTTTCATTAGGGTTTAGCAAAACCCTTCCACTATTGGTTTGGTTTCGGTTATGCAATATCCACCTTAGCTAGACAAGAGGGGAATCCACCCAAGACTTCCATTGGAGCTTAGACAAGGAGGAGGATCCATGCAAGATCTTCATTGGATCTTCAATTTTGGGTTTGTTTTCATTTGGAGGTAGATCATCTAGCGCAAAAGATTGTGAAACTATCTAGAGGAGGTCGATCCTAGTTTGCAGGTACAAGAGGGTTTGGGAAGGCCTATAAGTGACATCCTCATTGGTTGAAGATGAGGGTCTCGTGGGGCCCTGCTAGTTACTCAACTTTGTCCTGTGATGACCCCTATAGATTGCAGATTGCTACCAGGAGGGTTTGAGGCATCCTCGTTGGTCGAACACTATTATCCCGTGAGGCATCGTTGGTCATCCAACCTTGTCCCGCGAGGACCTCTGCAATCTAGAGTTGCAGAGACACATAGATGTGGCGGTCGGGTTTCGACATTCAATATCAAAGTAGATAGAGACCATGGACAAAAGTTAAAAAGGAGACGAATGTATATTGTCTAGTTTATGACTTATTTATTGTGTGTTTAGGGTATCTGGCTGCTACCATTTGCAACCAATAGGTTTTACTACGTGTTTAGGAGGATATTGTAGATGTTGCGGAAATAGAAGTTGTGTGCTTCAGATCTAGGGTGCAACTATTATCACAGTTTTGTATTGTTGATATTTTGGGATTTCATAATAAAGGTGCCATGATTGTTCTTCCAACTTTTTGTGTATCAAATGCATGTAACATGTTTGATTAAATGCCTATAATAAGAGTACATGCAAGTTGTTTGTTAATATTGTTAGCCAAATTTCAATCAAAGAGTAGGGAAAAACAAATCAATTGTAAATGGCCACCACAATATTAATACAAAGTATTTGACAAAATTATACAAAGAAAACCAACATTCCAAACAACAAACATAATACTACCATCCATCCTAGTTGGGGACATTACACATGGTCTCCACTTACTGAACCAGTGACATAGCACGTGTGTTCATGAGATATTAAAGAATACCCCTAATTTCAAGATGTATTGAAAAATACCTCCCAAAATCCTTTTGTTGAACCCCCCTCCCAATACATGTTTCCAATAAAAAAAATCATATTTTTACTAGATATCCCCTACTTTTAACATATGCCCCTTTTTATTCCCCCTTGTACCCCACACACCCACCACAATACCTGAAATATATTGACCCTAATTTTCACAATTTAAAACCCCCTTTATGAATGAACGTGATAAGTTATTGGTCAACAAGGTGAATCCCCTATGAAGACAACACACTTAAAGCTTAGGTTATAATGAAAAATATTGCATTATGCCTTGGCAATAAGACTAACAGAAAGTAAAACTTTGGGAAGAAACAAAAAATCAAACATTGGGACATTGCGTCTTGGCAATAAGACTTACGAAAACTAAAACTTTGGGAAGAAACAAAAAATAAAGCATTGGGCATTGTGTCTTGGCAATAAGACAAATGAAAACTAAAACTTTGGGGAAAATGAAAAATAAAACATTGGGAAGAGCAAAGATCGTAATGAGACTTCAAATCTATTGTCCAATGAGATTATGAAGAATGAGTTTTTTATTATTATATAATAACCAAAATTTTGAGTTTGTTATCTCAAACATTAGAGATTGGGCAAAAATATTTAATCAAAGGCCAAACTAATACAAAGTCAACTATGAATCGAATGTTATAACCCTTGCATTGGCACAAACCAAGAAATATATATATATCAAATATACAAGTATCTGTTGGACAAAGATTTTCCATGGATGGAAACCAACTTGGCACCAACGCAATGTATAATGTAATATGCCTCGTAGGGCCAAAATTATGAGCTAATAACGTAGATGGAAAGTAAATCCAAGGCGAGAGAGCTAGCTAAAATAACAAAATTGAAATGATGAATTGATTGCTGAAACACAAACATATAATCAGAGAATTGAACCTAGCCTTCAATCGAAGTGTCATTTAGTCGCCCTAGAGGAAGGAGAATAGGTTGTTGCATGCTTGTCGCATCCTGAGTAGACAAAGCACCTAGACTGTCACGCATTTCAGTCAGCCTAGAGATTCTAAGGTACATTAGCTCTAGTCAAAATTTAAGGTCAGTCACCTCGCTGCGAAGCTCAAGAATCAATTGTTAGAGGATGCTCATAGCGTCATGAATTCTTTAAGTGTTCCCATCGAACGAGGAGCGAGGAGATCCGGAAGAGAAATCCTCTGAGTCATGGCACAAGGTCTTGGCTGGAGGGGTTTGTGGATTGTTGGAAGGAGAAGACAAACTCAGGAAGGTGTGTGGAGCATACCCCAGAAAATTACCATGTTGGTCGAACCCCTCAACCTTACATCCCCACCCGATGGAAGTATGCCCATTGTCAAGCCGATGAGTGGAAGTTGAGCCCTGTGGAGAATTCATAGACTTGTGTTGCTGGTACCGATGGGGATACGCCCAGAAGGAATGTGGTCACCCATGCCATGCTTGGAGCGTCCCCTCTTGCGCGACATGGTGAAACCTGGAGCAACCTTCGCAACCCTAACTGAAACAACATGATAACTATACCAACTCCAGCAATAGAAGAAGCAATGTTGAATGGGAGGGTGAGACACATACTTAATGGAGTCTCGATGACGTTCCACAATCATGTATTTTGTGCACGAAAAAAGGAGGGTCGTTAATGCCACCAAGAGATCAAAGTACCAGGAGTTAAGAGCCCTTGCATCAACCTGGTTGTACTGCTGCCCCCGACGAAGGTTGGAGTGTTGAAGGTACCAGAAGACATTAAAAACCCAATCTGAATGCAAATATCTTCCCTCGCTCCCACAATTGTGTTATGACCTGTGCTACCAGGTGTCACAACCTCCTGTCTTCAAATCAACCGCCATTTACCTCGGATATCACCCCATCGGGGGGTTCAAAATTGAAGGACATGGGGGTGGGCTTAATAACATTTAATATTAATTGGATGAGAGACATTCTCTATGTAAAAATCAAATATTTATTAGTTGAAGAGACAAACCTAGGTTTAAATTTCTCCAATACTTGAAGCCTTATGCTTATTTCAATGTTGGTTATGAGAAAGTGGAAAATCAAGACATAATTATCACGTGAATTTTAAATATGGAAGGATCAATACATAATTTCAACATAGTAGTAAGACATATTTTATAGATGTGTCTAAAATTTCTAAATACTAAATTTCTAAATAATATATAAAGGATAAGAGAAGTAAATTAGTGTGAAAGTCCATGAAATTCATTAAAGTAACTTAATATTATCAATCATTTATGAAGTATGACGATGATGACATTTTTTTTTGTAAGTAAGTTGAGAGTTTTTATTAATAAAGAGGTAAAGTATACATGTAGATATCTATACCAATCATGCAATTGTCTATGAGAGAAAACCCATAGTTTGTTGGCCTGCACAGTGGGAAACTAGTCTAGCTGATCAAACTATCAAAACTATTACTACCCTGCCTTGTCTAATCATATATTTGAAAATAGTTTGAACTATGAGTCTTGAAACTTGAAAACATAAAAGCTATTAAATCTAGACTAGAAAATTTCTAACTTATGCAGACTACACTAAACATCAAGCATTGGAACCTAAGTGGCAGGTGGAGGTGGCTATTTTGATGGTCCCATTGAGATGGATGAAGCATTTTTGTCTTTGGAAATCTAGAAGACCTCTGCATGCTTCTTGACAAGCTAGGAGGCCATAGTGACGAGGAGGTTGGATTATCTCTTTAATGCATTCATCCTCTACTTCAACATTTGAATATCCTACTCTAGAGGAGCTCTACCTTGTGCGACAACGACTTTTACATGCCAATATAGCTCAATAGTCCTGAAAAACTTGGTTTCTCTGTTTTAGGTGCAACCTAGGTCAATAACCAAGTCTCCCACTTGTGAATCGACCTCCTCATTCTCCAGTCGAGCCCTCCTGGATCTTACTTCATTCTCCAAAGATTGCATTGCCTTCTTATCTGTCAGGTCCACACCCTCTTCGTAGTTCCTCACGACACCCTCTGCAGCTAAAACAACCCTTGTCTTCTTCTCTCCATTCTCCTCAAGTCGTTTCTTACAGGTGCCATCCTTTCCCCATTCAATCAAAGCTCAAGTTTGAAGTCGAGCACCCACAATTTCCATTGTTCTCTCCACCACAAACCGACAATCTCAACATCAAGGAAGAGTTGTCGAAACTCCCAACTAAAAACCCTCGCATGTAGAACTCCTTTGTCGAACTTATTCTCATTCATATCCATGATGACAACAAGAATAGGGTCATCCCATTCACCTGTTGCAATTATCCTCTACATCATCAATTCTAGTTGCTTGAGCTGGCCCGACGTACACCTTCACTGCTCGCATTGATTGCTTATCGTCATTGTTGAAACTACTATTGGTTACATCCTCCGGTGCATGCATTATATGGTATGTGTGTCCTGCATAGAAGGTGGAAGCCGAAACCATGGACAAGACATCTGGCAAATGAACGTCATGTCCCATCACCCTACCATTTGGCATCTCCCCTTGGCCCGGTGGGCCATGTAACACCCAATCTAGGTAGACGGCGATGACAATTATTATTTATATAGATTAATTTTAGTTTAGTACATCTTAACAAAATTGATAATAAATAAATTTATTTGTTAAAAATATTGGAGTGAAAAAACTTTATATTCTTTTAGTTTTAAGAAGTTAGCAAGTTACGAAGATCAATAATATTACAAATATTTTGAAATTTGGTTTAATATATGTATAGACAAGGCATTTAAAAAAAATGTTTTTTATATTCCATTTTCTTTTATCACAAAGATTACATATTTTTTTCTCATAATCATGCCGAAGGCATATCTTAGGATAGCTTTTGCAGAATACCTGTCAACTGGTTGACAGGTTTTGAGAAACCACCATTACTTTCCACCCATGACGTTATTCGAAACAACCCCTATTGTTTTGGACCTGTCTCCTCTTACCACGTTGTCTTTCTTATTGACTTCCTTGCCAACATTTTTTCAGATATCAACTATTTTCCCGTTGAATATCAATGACCTTTTCATGTAAATCCCTATCTATTTGTTGTCCACCTATCTACATTTAATCTCGAACGTCTCCATGGGACCACAACAACATGTTCCATCCCTGCTGCCTATTTGATTTGTGGGTACTCATTTCCCGAATCTGGATGTCTACGACGTCGGCAGCGTGCAAGACTCCTCGCCCTTTTCCTTCTGACGAGACATACGGGTTAAGACTTTGGGGGACAAATTTTTTAGGTTGGCAAGTTGAGTCTAACCCACGCCTCGTCTTGCATTATCCAAGACGACGCAGAAATCAACACCTTTTGCAAATTAAGGTTTTAAATGCATATATACTTGTATTATCCAGGCCTACGCAGAAACCAACACCATTTGTGGATTTAAGTTTTAAATGCATAAATGCACCAGATGTGGATTGATGCATTCAATTTTTTACCTGTTGAGATTAACACGGGTATTTCACCCATTAATATTTTTAAATAATGCAAATAAATTGTTAAAACTATTAATTACGTTATAACTCTGACATAATGTTTTTTAAATTCAAACCCTTTGTGACAACATTGTCCATAACTTAAAATCCTTTATGAAAGTATTGTTCATATTTTCAGGCCCTTTGACAAAAGTGTTTCCCATTATAGGCCTAATATTGTTGTTCTGGAAGTACAAAATCCGTGGTCAACTCATCCCTCGAAAAAGCATAATGTTTTGAACTGATTGCACCGTGTTTTGAACTGGTTTTGTTTCCAACAATGTGCTACTATTTATACGATTGCTTAGCCTGCAAACAAAATCATCTTGTTGCTGATGTAATACATCACTCAACTTTGAGATAAATACCCCAAAATCCATGATCCAAAATCTGTTGCAAGGGGCTAGATGGTAAAGTATGGTGACATGCTCTTTAGCTTACAATTCCTTGCTCGATGTTGCTAATAGAAGGCTTTTGAACACCAAAAATGGAAATGTGTTTCAGGTGGTAACACCTCATTAATGTATGGATCAACAAGAGCATCTATTAACTTTTTTGAGCCTTCTTTTTGCCATTCTATCTGTCATGAATGTTTGACGAGTCTTCTTTTTACTTTAGTTTACTAGACATCTTTCTGGCATTTGTTGCTCTTGAATATCCCATTATTTTGACTTTACATGATATTGAGGTGCTTCTAAACTATTTCTATGCTTGCTACAACTCTTGTTATCATGCTATCATATTACTAAACTATGCAATGCATTTTTGGGTTGTTTGAAATCTTAAAATCTCAATGTATATTCATTGTTAGACAATTGATACAGATGACATTACTTTCTCTCTCCTCGAGGGTTAGTTCTTACATTTTGCATGAAAAGCAAACACAAATTGCACATGTCATCTACATGCAAGAGCTTCAATACTTTCTGTATTCAAGCAATTTTAAATTAATCTATTCTAAATCCAATACAAATTGTTTCACAATTAGCTTTGGATATGGGATCTGCATGGACTTCCTTTAAATACTCGAAACATTGATTCAAAATTTCTAAAGTGTTTTTAATTTTCAAATGTAATATTAGTGTGATGAATTGGCTTGAACATCCATGGCATTATTATCATGTTATAGTTGAATCATTTAAAGTTCATGCAATGATAGAGTTGATTAAGTGTTAATGTTTTTTTAAACTATTTTCATAAGTTAAAACCATGAATGGATAGATAATGAAGAGCTCTATCTTACCATGAATGGATAGATCATGAAGAGCTCTATCTTACTCATTTGTGGGCATAAGTTATTTTAGATTGAGAAAGCAATTTTTCAATATAAGTGAATAAATTAAATAGTATCAAACTGTGTATATTAACCACTTTAATTTTTAATTATATAATTATGTTAGTTTATGAATATCTATCAAAATGCCCTAGCCACAAATACCTAGATGCTATGTGCTTGTGGGAACTCTTTCACCTCAACACCTCTTTCATTTCTTGATGATAAGCACCTTTCTTAACACCACGTGTGTGAATCCTTAGCTCTGAGTATCCTTTTTTGCTACATCCCCATGTTGCCCATTTTTAATCTATGTTTTGTGGAACACATCTCGAGTTGAAGCAAAGAAAATGGTACTTTGGCAAAGAATCTCAC
>ML787734.1:264255-274627 GCA_009831015.1 Picea engelmannii
ACACATATTCAAATTCTATAAATAACACAAATTCATACATTGACCCTTTTATACAAGAGTTCATCAAATCAAACATTCACACATATTTAGTCTGCCATAGTCTCTTGGCCAGTTATAGTTATATTTACAAACTGGGGGAAACAAAGGTATTAGAGAGGGGAGGGTGGCATGAGCTGGGGAAGTGTCGAGGTGACGCAAGGGGTAGGCACACAACAAGAGGCTTGAAGGACAAAAACCGAGATGGAGGGGCGAGGTGGCCCCATACCACAGGGCGGGGATAAGGCGTAGGACAAATTCCACATCAACGTTAAGATATAGGGTTGAGGGAGAGGTAATTGTTAACAAACAATGAACCCAACTCTTTAGTTATGGCTAAGTTTGCTTGTTCATCAGTGTCCTTGTTATTGTGTCTAAAGACGTGGAAATAGTTTAGGTTATGAAAGGATTGGGAGGCTAAGTAGATACGGTGGGAGATGGTATTGAGAAAGATATTTTTTGGGTGGGTACCTTTCCGAGCATGGTTGATGATTAGTTTGGAGTCTCCAATGACTGAAAGTGAGTGGATGTTCATTTTTTTGGCAAGAAGGAGACCTTGTAACAAAGCGTAAGCTTTCGCTTGATTGTTTGTAGCTATTCCCAAACTCCAATGAAAAGAGAAGACTTTGTTTCCTCGTGGGAAAATAATGACCCCTCGTGCTCCTGCCACCCCGAAAAGAATGATTTTTTTATTAAAAAAAATATTTTTAAAAGATAATTAAACAAATGCATGTTAATCATAATAATTTTTTTTAAATCATCAATTTTATAATAATTTAAAACAAACAAATATATAATATATATAATATTTAAAAAAATTTATATATTAATAATATTTAAAATAATTAAAATATTTTTTTAAGATGGTTCCACATTAATAATCATTTATTCTACCATGTGAGAAAGTGAAAAAAAATAGTATGGGTAAGGAATATATTTAGAATTTGATGGTAGCTGTAAGTTGAATTCTCATTTTGGAACAGAGTGAAGAAGATTGGATCAAATACATTCCGGGATCCTCTTCCACACCCCTCTCTTTTCCCCCGTAACGAGAAATCAAAAGACAAGACTGGCAACTCCGTCTCAACGACAATGACTTTTCTCAATGGCAAAGACAACAACACACTTCACTGTTATTCTTTGATGGAGATGCAACAGGTAATCCAGGGGCGATAGGTGCGAGGGGAGTCATCTTTGACTCCAATGGACAAAATATTGCGGATTTTTCCCGGGGTTTGGGAAAAAATACTAATAATAGAGCAAAAACTCTAGCAATGTACATGGGTCTCCAAATTGCACACTCAAGAAGCATCCAAGCCCTCACAGTGATAAGAGACTCTAAAATAGTTATAAGGGAACTCCTTGGACTTTGAACGATTACCACTCATCCCTCCAGTGGTCTTCACACATGAATTAATTCTTTGAAACATATCTTTCCTAGAATCCATTACTTTCACATCCTCCATTCTCAAAATATAGAAGCTCATCGCTTAGCTAAATCAACAAAATCCTTAGAACAAGGCCAACTCTTTATCAATTGAATTTCCTCACATGCCTGGCTCCCTTAACTTCCACCAGTTTCATTGTCTCCCCTTCACAATCACGGACCTCGTCCTTTTGAACTCCAACTTAGATCTACCCTCCCCCCTCCCCCGCCTTCCTCTTCCNCCCCCCATCTTGGCATGCATCTCCTTCCTCCTAACCACGTGTCCCCCTTCCTCCTCCCTTCACCAGCCCTTAAACTTCATTTCCTCCCTATTAAACTCATGGTGCTTCACTCGTACTCTATGATGCCCTTCCTTACTCCCATGGCGTCACCTCCCTCGCCCATCCCTGTGCAAACTCCAGTCGACTTGTGGGTAGTTCTGGTTCCTTGTTCCATCAAGTGTACGCCAATACTTCCTCACTTGCAATTATGGCTTATCTTACTTTCTCTCAGCGCCACTATAATGAAACACAGGGTGCTCAACTTGCATCATAATTTGCTTTCTTACCCTGCTTATCCCGTCTGCATTCTTCACTTCAACAATGATTTTCAGACCAACCCGATTCTGTGCCATCCCACCAACATGTGGTGAAGATCCAGAGCTCCTCGCTCTCGCTCGATGTGCGTCTCGGAGGAATTGTGGGAGCAATTCCACTCACTATGTGTGGACACTAGATGCGCGGAAGAGCGAACAGACTCTAGGCTTAGAGAATTTCAACGGGAAAACCTGGGGTTGCGAGATGAATTGGCTAATCTATAGGCTCAACTGCACCAACAAGAACTTCGACACAATCAGGAAATTGCAATTGCTCTTCGAAGAATCAACAAAAATACAAGGCAAATTGGAGCAGTTGCACAACAACTAGAAAATCCTTTAAATCATCCTCAACAACCAATGAATTATAATGACTCAGTTGGGTCAAGGCTCCCTTCAACCTTCCATTCAACTACAAGCAATGAACACCCCTTGGCTCCTCCTGTGCCAGTGCTAGTTCCAGTATGGCCGAATCCAGCTGAAGGAATTCATCATCCAGAGGCGAATCCAACGGTGCTTCCAACAGATCCTTAGGAGGATCCAATATTTTTCCAAAATCATTAGTCAAGCTTTTCAATGAATTGTAATTTTTTGTTAAGTTTGCACATTTTTGTAGCCATTTTCACATGGAAAAATAACAGTTCCTTTTGGATTGGTTGTCCCAACACCTTTAGTATTCAACAAACAATCATTTTTTTCAGGTGAAGAGCAAATATTCCACTACTCTGCCATATGTATTTTGTGGAAACTTCTACTCTTTTTTAATATATAAAATCCCAACCGTTTCTCTTAAAAAAAAAATTGTAAGTTGAACTCTGTTCTGCAATGTCTCAGGAGTGCTCTTGGAGATTTGTTGGTCTTTGTCAGTAGTCTTCCAGTTGTGCATGTAGATGATGCTTCGAAGTGGGTAAAATCCTTCCGAGATTTTTCGTATTGTTCATTGGAGCTGGAATTTGAGTGAGATTCTTTGCCAAAGTACCATTTTCTTTGCTTCAACTCGAGATGTGTTCCACAAAACATAGATTAAAAATGGGCAACATGGGGATGTAGCAAAAAAGGATACTCAGAGCTAAGGATTCACACACGTGGTGTTAAGAAAGGTGCTTATCATCAAGAAATGAAAGAGGTGTTGAGGTGAAAGAGTTCCCACAAGCACATAGCATCTAGGTATTTGTGGCTAGGGCATTTTGATAGATATTCATAAACTAACATAATTATATAATTAAAAATTAAAGTGGTTAATATACACAGTTTGATACTATTTAATTTATTCACTTATATTGAAAAATTGCTTTCTCAATCTAAAATAACTTATGCCCACAAATGAGTAAGATAGAGCTCTTCATGATCTATCCATTCATGGTAAGATAGAGCTCTTCATTATCTATCCATTCATGGTTTTAACTTATGAAAATAGTTTAAAAAAACATTAACACTTAATCAACTCTATCATTGCATGAACTTTAAATGATTCAACTATAACATGATAATAATGCCATGGATGTTCAAGCCAATTCATCACACTAATATTACATTTGAAAATTAAAAACACTTTAGAAATTTTGAATCAATGTTTCGAGTATTTAAAGGAAGTCCATGCAGATCCCATATCCAAAGCTAATTGTGAAACAATTTGTATTGGATTTAGAATAGATTAATTTAAAATTGCTTGAATACAGAAAGTATTGAAGCTCTTGCATGTAGATGACATGTGCAATTTGTGTTTGCTTTTCATGCAAAATGTAAGAACTAACCCTCGAGGAGAGAGAAAGTAATGTCATCTGTATCAATTGTCTAACAATGAATATACATTGAGATTTTAAGATTTCAAACAACCCAAAAATGCATTGCATAGTTTAGTAATATGATAGCATGATAACAAGAGTTGTAGCAAGCATAGAAATAGTTTAGAAGCACCTCAATATCATGTAAAGTCAAAATAATGGGATATTCAAGAGCAACAAATGCCAGAAAGATGTCTAGTAAACTAAAGTAAAAAGAAGACTCGTCAAACATTCATGACAGATAGAATGGCAAAAAGAAGGCTCAAAAAAGTTAATAGATGCTCTTGTTGATCCATACATTAATGAGGTGTTACCACCTGAAACACATTTCCATTTTTGGTGTTCAAAAGCCTTCTATTAGCAACATCGAGCAAGGAATTGTAAGCTAAAGAGCATGTCACCATACTTTACCATCTAGCCCCTTGCAACAGATTTTGGATCATGGATTTTGGGGTATTTATCTCAAAGTTGAGTGATGTATTACATCAGCAACAAGATGATTTTGTTTGCAGGCTAAGCAATCGTATAAATAGTAGCACATTGTTGGAAACAAAACCAGTTCAAAACACGGTGCAATCAGTTCAAAACATTATGCTTTTTCGAGGGATGAGTTGACCACGGATTTTGTACTTCCAGAACAACAATATTAGGCCTATAATGGGAAACACTTTTGTCAAAGGGCCTGAAAATATGAACAATACTTTCATAAAGGATTTTAAGTTATGGACAATGTTGTCACAAAGGGTTTGAATTTAAAAAACATTATGTCAGAGTTATAACGTAATTAATAGTTTTAACAATTTATTTGCATTATTTAAAAATATTAATGGGTGAAATACCCGTGTTAATCTCAACAGGTAAAAAATTGAATGCATCAATCCACATCTGGTGCATTTATGCATTTAAAACTTAAATCCACAAATGGTGTTGGTTTCTGCGTAGGCCTGGATAATACAAGTATATATGCATTTAAAACCTTAATTTGCAAAAGGTGTTGATTTCTGCGTCGTCTTGGATAATGCAAGACGAGGCGTGGGTTAGACTCAACTTGCCAACCTAAAAAATTTGTCCCCCAAAGTCTTAACCCGTATGTCTCGTCAGAAGGAAAAGGGCGAGGAGTCTTGCACGCTGCCGACGTCGTAGACATCCAGATTCGGGAAATGAGTACCCACAAATCAAATAGGCAGCAGGGATGGAACATGTTGTTGTGGTCCCATGGAGACGTTCGAGATTAAATGTAGATAGGTGGACAACAAATAGATAGGGATTTACATGAAAAGGTCATTGATATTCAACGGGAAAATAGTTGATATCTGAAAAAATGTTGGCAAGGAAGTCAATAAGAAAGACAACGTGGTAAGAGGAGACAGGTCCAAAACAATAGGGGTTGTTTCGAATAACGTCATGGGTGGAAAGTAATGGTGGTTTCTCAAAACCTGTCAACCAGTTGACAGGTATTCTGCAAAAGCTATCCTAAGATATGCCTTCGGCATGATTATGAGAAAAAAATATGTAATCTTTGTGATAAAAGAAAATGGAATATAAAAAACATTTTTTTTAAATGCCTTGTCTATACATATATTAAACCAAATTTCAAAATATTTGTAATATTATTGATCTTCGTAACTTGCTAACTTCTTAAAACTAAAAGAATATAAAGTTTTTTCACTCCAATATTTTTAACAAATAAATTTATTTATTATCAATTTTGTTAAGATGTACTAAACTAAAATTAATCTATATAAATAATAATTGTCATCGCCGTCTACCTAGATTGGGTGTTACATGGCCCACCGGGCCAAGGGGAGATGCCAAATGGTAGGGTGATGGGACATGACGTTCATTTGCCAGATGTCTTGTCCATGGTTTCGGCTTCCACCTTCTATGCAGGACACACATACCATATAATGCATGCACCGGAGGATGTAACCAATAGTAGTTTCAACAATGACGATAAGCAATCAATGCGAGCAGTGAAGGTGTACGTCGGGCCAGCTCAAGCAACTAGAATTGATGATGTAGAGGATAATTGCAACAGGTGAATGGGATGACCCTATTCTTGTTGTCATCATGGATATGAATGAGAATAAGTTCGACAAAGGAGTTCTACATGCGAGGGTTTTTAGTTGGGAGTTTCGACAACTCTTCCTTGATGTTGAGATTGTCGGTTTGTGGTGGAGAGAACAATGGAAATTGTGGGTGCTCGACTTCAAACTTGAGCTTTGATTGAATGGGGAAAGGATGGCACCTGTAAGAAACGACTTGAGGAGAATGGAGAGAAGAAGACAAGGGTTGTTTTAGCTGCAGAGGGTGTCGTGAGGAACTACGAAGAGGGTGTGGACCTGACAGATAAGAAGGCAATGCAATCTTTGGAGAATGAAGTAAGATCCAGGAGGGCTCGACTGGAGAATGAGGAGGTCGATTCACAAGTGGGAGACTTGGTTATTGACCTAGGTTGCACCTAAAACAGAGAAACCAAGTTTTTCAGGACTATTGAGCTATATTGGCATGTAAAAGTCGTTGTCGCACAAGGTAGAGCTCCTCTAGAGTAGGATATTCAAATGTTGAAGTAGAGGATGAATGCATTAAAGAGATAATCCAACCTCCTCGTCACTATGGCCTCCTAGCTTGTCAAGAAGCATGCAGAGGTCTTCTAGATTTCCAAAGACAAAAATGCTTCATCCATCTCAATGGGACCATCAAAATAGCCACCTCCACCTGCCACTTAGGTTCCAATGCTTGATGTTTAGTGTAGTCTGCATAAGTTAGAAATTTTCTAGTCTAGATTTAATAGCTTTTATGTTTTCAAGTTTCAAGACTCATAGTTCAAACTATTTTCAAATATATGATTAGACAAGGCAGGGTAGTAATAGTTTTGATAGTTTGATCAGCTAGACTAGTTTCCCACTGTGCAGGCCAACAAACTATGGGTTTTCTCTCATAGACAATTGCATGATTGGTATAGATATCTACATGTATACTTTACCTCTTTATTAATAAAAACTCTCAACTTACTTACAAAAAAAAATGTCATCATCGTCATACTTCATAAATGATTGATAATATTAAGTTACTTTAATGAATTTCATGGACTTTCACACTAATTTACTTCTCTTATCCTTTATATATTATTTAGAAATTTAGTATTTAGAAATTTTAGACACATCTATAAAATATGTCTTACTACTATGTTGAAATTATGTATTGATCCTTCCATATTTAAAATTCACGTGATAATTATGTCTTGATTTTCCACTTTCTCATAACCAACATTGAAATAAGCATAAGGCTTCAAGTATTGGAGAAATTTAAACCTAGGTTTGTCTCTTCAACTAATAAATATTTGATTTTTACATAGAGAATGTCTCTCATCCAATTAATATTAAATGTTATTAAGCCCACCCCCATGTCCTTCAATTTTGAACCCCCCGATGGGGTGATATCCGAGGTAAATGGCGGTTGATTTGAAGACAGGAGGTTGTGACACCTGGTAGCACAGGTCATAACACAATTGTGGGAGCGAGGGAAGATATTTGCATTCAGATTGGGTTTTTAATGTCTTCTGGTACCTTCAACACTCCAACCTTCGTCGGGGGCAGCAGTACAACCAGGTTGATGCAAGGGCTCTTAACTCCTGGTACTTTGATCTCTTGGTGGCATTAACGACCCTCCTTTTTTCGTGCACAAAATACATGATTGTGGAACGTCATCGAGACTCCATTAAGTATGTGTCTCACCCTCCCATTCAACATTGCTTCTTCTATTGCTGGAGTTGGTATAGTTATCATGTTGTTTCAGTTAGGGTTGCGAAGGTTGCTCCAGGTTTCACCATGTCGCGCAAGAGGGGACGCTCCAAGCATGGCATGGGTGACCACATTCCTTCTGGGCGTATCCCCATCGGTACCAGCAACACAAGTCTATGAATTCTCCACAGGGCTCAACTTCCACTCATCGGCTTGACAATGGGCATACTTCCATCGGGTGGGGATGTAAGGTTGAGGGGTTCGACCAACATGGTAATTTTCTGGGGTATGCTCCACACACCTTCCTGAGTTTGTCTTCTCCTTCCAACAATCCACAAACCCCTCCAGCCAAGACCTTGTGCCATGACTCAGAGGATTTCTCTTCCGGATCTCCTCGCTCCTCGTTCGATGGGAACACTTAAAGAATTCATGACGCTATGAGCATCCTCTAACAATTGATTCTTGAGCTTCGCAGCGAGGTGACTGACCTTAAATTTTGACTAGAGCTAATGTACCTTAGAATCTCTAGGCTGACTGAAATGCGTGACAGTCTAGGTGCTTTGTCTACTCAGGATGCGACAAGCATGCAACAACCTATTCTCCTTCCTCTAGGGCGACTAAATGACACTTCGATTGAAGGCTAGGTTCAATTCTCTGATTATATGTTTGTGTTTCAGCAATCAATTCATCATTTCAATTTTGTTATTTTAGCTAGCTCTCTCGCCTTGGATTTACTTTCCATCTACGTTATTAGCTCATAATTTTGGCCCTACGAGGCATATTACATTATACATTGCGTTGGTGCCAAGTTGGTTTCCATCCATGGAAAATCTTTGTCCAACAGATACTTGTATATTTGATATATATATATTTCTTGGTTTGTGCCAATGCAAGGGTTATAACATTCGATTCATAGTTGACTTTGTATTAGTTTGGCCTTTGATTAAATATTTTTGCCCAATCTCTAATGTTTGAGATAACAAACTCAAAATTTTGGTTATTATATAATAATAAAAAACTCATTCTTCATAATCTCATTGGACAATAGATTTGAAGTCTCATTACGATCTTTGCTCTTCCCAATGTTTTATTTTTCATTTTCCCCAAAGTTTTAGTTTTCATTTGTCTTATTGCCAAGACACAATGCCCAATGCTTTATTTTTTGTTTCTTCCCAAAGTTTTAGTTTTCGTAAGTCTTATTGCCAAGACGCAATGTCCCAATGTTTGATTTTTTGTTTCTTCCCAAAGTTTTACTTTCTGTTAGTCTTATTGCCAAGGCATAATGCAATATTTTTCATTATAACCTAAGCTTTAAGTGTGTTGTCTTCATAGGGGATTCACCTTGTTGACCAATAACTTATCACGTTCATTCATAAAGGGGGTTTTAAATTGTGAAAATTAGGGTCAATATATTTCAGGTATTGTGGTGGGTGTGTGGGGTACAAGGGGGAATAAAAAGGGGCATATGTTAAAAGTAGGGGATATCTAGTAAAAATATGATTTTTTTTATTGGAAACATGTATTGGGAGGGGGGTTCAACAAAAGGATTTTGGGAGGTATTTTTCAATACATCTTGAAATTAGGGGTATTCTTTAATATCTCATGAACACACGTGCTATGTCACTGGTTCAGTAAGTGGAGACCATGTGTAATGTCCCCAACTAGGATGGATGGTAGTATTATGTTTGTTGTTTGGAATGTTGGTTTTCTTTGTATAATTTTGTCAAATACTTTGTATTAATATTGTGGTGGCCATTTACAATTGATTTGTTTTTCCCTACTCTTTGATTGAAATTTGGCTAACAATATTAACAAACAACTTGCATGTACTCTTATTATAGGCATTTAATCAAACATGTTACATGCATTTGATACACAAAAAGTTGGAAGAACAATCATGGCACCTTTATTATGAAATCCCAAAATATCAACAATACAAAACTGTGATAATAGTTGCACCCTAGATCTGAAGCACACAACTTCTATTTCCGCAACATCTACAATATCCTCCTAAACACGTAGTAAAACCTATTGGTTGCAAATGGTAGCAGCCAGATACCCTAAACACACAATAAATAAGTCATAAACTAGACAATATACATTCGTCTCCTTTTTAACTTTTGTCCATGGTCTCTATCTACTTTGATATTGAATGTCGAAACCCGACCGCCACATCTATGTGTCTCTGCAACTCTAGATTGCAGAGGTCCTCGCGGGACAAGGTTGGATGACCAACGATGCCTCACGGGATAATAGTGTTCGACCAACGAGGATGCCTCAAACCCTCCTGGTAGCAATCTGCAATCTATAGGGGTCATCACAGGACAAAGTTGAGTAACTAGCAGGGCCCCACGAGACCCTCATCTTCAACCAATGAGGATGTCACTTATAGGCCTTCCCAAACCCTCTTGTACCTGCAAACTAGGATCGACCTCCTCTAGATAGTTTCACAATCTTTTGCGCTAGATGATCTACCTCCAAATGAAAACAAACCCAAAATTGAAGATCCAATGAAGATCTTGCATGGATCCTCCTCCTTGTCTAAGCTCCAATGGAAGTCTTGGGTGGATTCCCCTCTTGTCTAGCTAAGGTGGATATTGCATAACCGAAACCAAACCAATAGTGGAAGGGTTTTGCTAAACCCTAATGAAACAATGGCTCCAAGAGCACTTCCAAAATGAGAGATCAAATCATAATACCAAAGTGAGGCTCTACCCCTCATTTTATCCTTTCTCCATGCCTTCTAAAACTTCCCTTTTTGACCAAATCAAATGTAACCCTTATCCCC
>ML787735.1:0-32616 GCA_009831015.1 Picea engelmannii
TGTATGTTGATGACATGTTGTTGGTAGGAAATAACATGGATGTTATCAAGGAGGTGAAATCGCAGCTATCCTCCAAATTTGACATGAAGGATCTCGGTGTTGCTAACTTCATTCTGGGAATGGAGATTAAAAGAGATCATGCATACAAGAAACTCTGGTTGAATCAGAGAAAATGTGTTGAGACGATATTGCAGAGGTTTAATATGCATGGAAGTAAACCAGTTAAGGTTCCTATTCCTATAGGTGTAAAGTTATCTGCAGATCAGTTTCCCAAGACACAGGAAGAAGAAGAGAAAATGTCCCATGTTCTGTATGCTAGTGCAGTTGGCAGTTTGATGTATGCAATGGTCTGTACTAGACCAAACATTGCACATGCAGTGGTATTTTTGAGCAGGTATATGTCAAAACCAGGGAAGGAGCATTGGACAGTAGTAAAGAGGGTATTCAGGTATCTTCGTGGCACTACCAGTTATGGATTGTGCTACCAAGGAAGACCAGGATTGGACAGAGTGTTGGACATACATGGATTTGTTGATGCAGACTGGGTTGGAGATCTGGATCACAGAATATCTACAAGTGGGTATGTGTTTAACCTATTTGGAGGTGCAATCAGTTGGATGAGAAAAAGATAGGTTGTAGTGGCACTCTCAACTACAGAAGTTGAATGCATGGCAGCCACTCATGCAAGCAAGGAAGCAGTATGGTTACAAAGATTTTGTTCAGGTATTGGGTTGGTACAACAAGCAGTGAGACTATATTGTGAGATTCAGAGTGCAATCTTCCTGGAAAAGAACCCAGCTTATCATTCGAAGACAAAGCATATTGATGTTCAGTATCACTTTGTGAGAGACATGGTTAAGGAAAAGAAGGTGTTGCTGGAAAGGTTGATACTTTGAAGAATGTTGCAGATTCATTGACAAAGTCTGTGAGCACAAAAAATTTATCCTAGTGTAGAGTAACAATGGGCATTGTTGCCCTGGATTGTTGACTATATAATCCCCTGGACCCCTGAATGCAAAGAAAACAACAAGTGGGAGAATGTTGGGTATGTGTTATATTATTTGCATGTGTGTGTGTGGGCGCGTCAGATATGACAACTGCATCTAACGATCCTTCGTAGTAGTGCTCTATCTGTGTCGTGTTCTTCGGTTACTTTCCTAGGGGGGTCCCAGGGGGGGGCAAGTATGCCCCCCCCCTAGTTACACGCGATGTTAGGCACTGGGTGTTCGGGGTGGTTTTTGCTATTTTTAGCAGATTTTGTTATTTTTAGCGGTTTACTAAAAATAATCTTGGTTTTAGGGATTAGGGTTTTGGTATCTATGGAATACCTAAAAACATTGTATATATTGTATAGTGAATGGTGAAATTCTATATAATGAATATAAGAAAGGTTTTCCCAGTTGAGGGTTTCCAGTATAAAATCTCTGTGTATTTTGTGTATGAGCCATTGATTAAATTCTGTTTTCCTTAAGAATATATATGCATTTCTTTACTTCACAGGTTTAAAACTTACACTTTCTTCAAATCACAAACATAGAACTGATATGGACAAACATCCACAATCTTACATATGTGTGTCAACTAAGCAACAGACAACAGATTGACACTGAGATTTGGTGTATATTTTCTGAGATACCTGCACAAAATATCTAGCTAACAATGAAGCATCCACAACTTGCAATGGTGGATGAAGAGGGTTGGCCCTTGGTTATGGAAGCAAGTGAATATTAAGGGAGAAAATGCAAAATGTGAACTGCGCAGAAGACATAGTGACTAATACTGGGTCAAAGTGAGCAAAAGAGAAGAAAAGACTGAGAGAAGTAAGAGAAAGCAAGTGGTTGGACGAGGAGATCGAGGATGACAGATCAACAAGGAAGAGGGATCATGGAAAACTCGGCAAGCGAAAGAATATGTCAACAGATGCTTTGAAGCAGCATGAGTGAAGGAAGGAAAGACAGGCTGGTGAAGCCCTGAAAACGTGGGTCAAGTTGACATAGGGTTTGAGACACCTAGGGTTTTGCTATCTAGGGTTTTGACACTTAGGTTTTAACCTAAAGGTGCCCAAGAGCTATTGTAATGTATAAATGAAGGTCTAAAGGACCTGGGATGGGTTGGTGCTAGCTCGGCTGAGAGTTCATTTTTATTGTATGATTGAGTGAGTACTACTGTGTGAGAGAGAAGTGTTGAGTGTGATAGCCTTCTAGTATTGTAAAATCTTCAGCTGGGTGTGAAGATCGACACTGCAGCTGGGTGCGTAGGGAGGGGAGAAAAAGAGAGAGAAGAAGAGAAGATATGCTAGCTAAGAGCATGTTGAGCACTCAACACACCCTAAAAACATCTATGACCATTTTATTTTTTGGGTACCACTCGATATTTTGCATTGATTGTTTTCACGTCAGTATGAAACTAATACCTTCACTTATCTTATATGTTTCATGATTGAATTAATTAAATATTACTTGAACATACAACAAAAGGTCATCTTAACTCTAAAAGGGACTTAACAACCACTCAAGGAATCGGCGACCTAGAATTTTCCCCGACTCGCTTAAGAAGTTCGACATCGGTAAAAGTTAAAGGTGGCGAAAACCGTTTGAGAAGTCAAAGTAGTCGATTGCCGACCTTTATCGGCGTTGGCCTGTAAAATCCTTTATTTTCTGCGAATAATCCTCGACAGGGATTGTGCCGAAGACTGATCCATACACCTTCAGAAGATAAATATAGCAGTAGGTGCCATGCAAAAAAGAGGAGTGACATTGCCGACGGTCGACGCCCAAAACGTTTTTCAATGATGAAGGCTCATGCAGATGAGGATCCGTCGAGGAGTTGCGTACCTAAAATTTCCCCGACCACCAACCCCGATATCATCGACGTCGAAAGTTTTATCAAGAAGATATCAATATAAGTATACACTCAGATGGTAGTCGATCCCCCATTTATACGTCGGAGTGATGTGACGTGACGAGATGTTTAAACCCCTAAATGTGTCAAGTACACCACATTCAAAGCTAGTAGTTAATGCATGGGTTGCACATTAGTTACTAATTCATGTGTGGATCAAAAGGGAACCGTTAAACCCACCGATACAATGCATCTTCCTCCGCGCCTCCACCATCAACCAGTTAAGATTTATCTGCAGAAATCCAATAGTAGTTTATTTTGAATTACATTCATTACTTGTATGAACTAATTGATATGACTGGTAGCACCTCTCCAATTATATCTTGTTCGAGTCATTGTGTATGATCCTATTCTGCGTAGCAAGAAATTCAGAACAAACAAAAGAGCGGAGCTAATAGTCTGGAGGAAACGTCCAAAGTTCAGTGAGTATTAAACAATTACCTTAGTAAGCATTATAGGTACATATTCGCTAATGGTGTTCTTACGTTCCATTTTATATATCTTCACCCAACACTACTCTGTATATGTGTTTCAAGGGATTTTTTTTTTTAATTGCAAGGGACAATGCCTCTGAAGAATCCCCCCACCAGGAAATCATCGAGAGCCCCAAAATTGCAAGAATCAGAAGTAGGAGAAGACTCCTCCCCAGCAGTTGCAAGACAATTAGAGTTCACTTCCAAGGCGATGTCTGTCATTAAGACGATCACCAAGGAGCCATTTGTCCAGCCCCTAGCTTTCGGAGAGATAGAGGAAAGTATTAGAGCCAAGACATCTTTTCCTCGCTAGGAAGAAGTGTTCAAGAAGATCAAGAAAGAAGAACCCCTCCAATATACCCCACACAGCGACCCTGATACAAGGAAACTCGATGACGAGGTCCTCCCAAATATTCACAAGGATTATCTGCACATGGTGGCAAGGATATCTCTGGTATTTCCTTGCATTGAGATCCTGAAGTGGCTTATTGACCACGTTGATGCACAAAAATGTTTTATTAACGATGATAACAGTGTATGCGTCGGGGTATTCCTTCCATAAGAGGTTTAGAGTTACTATAAGCTCAAGGAGTCCGAGCTAAAGTTGATCATTGATTTCATTCTGAGCTTCTATGCATCACATGATACCAATAAAATTATGGCATCATGGTGGAGAGAAGACAAAAAATTCACGAACCGGATTGTCGGCTGGTACCCGACGGTCAATCTCAGAGAACAATACATATATCTCATGGATCTACTCTACAGGTTGCATGGGAAGAAATATTTCTCCCGGTTCTCATAGGCTTGGATGCCTTTAGCTTTTACAAACGCCATTTCAAGCACGGGCTTCAATTGGGGTACCATCATCTCCAAACAACTGAGCACCTACATAAGGCAAGCTCAGGTGCCAAAGGAAGGAGATACTCTCACCTTCTACATGGCTTCATATTTGCTAAACTCATCTGTGTCAGGAATGCTTTCTCTGGGATGAACCTGAATTGGCACTCTTCGAAGCTCCCAGTCCATGTATAATTCATCATCTTATGGGAAAACAGGTACAAAAATTCATATGTTGTTATCTACGATCATCTTATTGCACGCATCTATTTCTTGTTATTCAAGAAAGAATTCCATAGGCTGTCAAATGAAGAAAAGAAGGTTATAGCCAAATTTGGTCACTAGTATTTAAATGAGAAAGAAACCTACATCAGGGTTTTTGGCACCACAGGGGCACCCCACTTATTACCCATTTATGTTCCCGATAGGCTAGTGTTAGGGGAGATATTTTATCACACCATCCTACAAGAATACAATGCAACTTTAGTGAAAGACAAGAAGCGGACCTTCATATCGTATGGGTTTCATATTGGATTTTTCATGGTCAAAGACATCGTGCATGCTAAGAAACTCGGGCTAGGTCAATTAGAATTTTGATTCCAAAACGGTCGATTTCAATGGCATGACCCCAAGGGACTGGTCTTGCAACATGCATCACAGGTATCATCTTGTTGGACCTATGCACATGATCGGTTTGAAGATGAAATCTTCACTGAAAACGCTCAATATTGGGATGAAGTGGCGTCAAGAAGGGATTAGCCTTGAATGACCATATTCAAAGCTATGAGTTTGGAAGAACAAGTGGCATCTTTGGAGCAGGCAGCTCAAGAAATTTGCAGGGCTCAGGAAGGAACTGTAGCATCTTAATCCAGCGAGGAAATAAACGATCCCCGGGAGGGCATCGAGGTGGCGACGGTTTATAATGAATCCATGGAACAAATCAGGGATCTCCTTGAAGATCAAGCTGCATAAGAGAGGGGTACGCTTTTATATCAGCAAACCCAGCTACTAATAAAGCGGATGCAAGATAACCTATACCTTATGATAAGACCTGCGATTTCAACTACCGTATGAAGCATCCCGATAGAGTCAAGTGATCCTGGTTCCATAGTTACCGATAACACCAATGGGTTAGGAAACCCTGAATCCACAACATCGCTGATCAATCCCTCGAAAGGAGGGACAACTCAACCAAATATAGGCCAAGTGTTGATAGAAACTCAAGTGCCCAATCCCTTGAGCACACTTATACATATATACAGCGACAATGAGAGTCTGGAGCCCACTCGTGGCTCCCCGGTGCGCATCCAAGAGGAAGAAGGTCCCGATAAAACTTCTTCCCTTGAGCCAGAGATTCAAGACAAGGAGGTCTCACAAAAGGAAACAGGAGCAGAAGGTGACCTTGACACAAGAGAATCCGACGAATGGGAAACAGAAGCAGGTCCGAGTGACGAACCTCCACAAAAGTAAATCGGAAGTCCTACAGCCGACGAGAAAGTAAGTAATGATTCTATACCCGACACCTCTATTCTACCCAATATTCGAATCCCCGACGAGCAACAAGTAGAGGTCAGATCTACAAGGAAAAGTCAGGAAGTTCGAGAGCCCACTCTTGAACAAATATACACCGCTGGGAGCCTGGGAAACATCCTCACATGGGGTGATCAGCAGATATCAGAGCCAGTAGACAAGGTAGAGGACATCTATTTAATCGCATATGATCAAAAGAGAAAGGCCATCGTTCAAAGGACTACAAAGAAGAGAAGGATCACCTTGGATCACTCCATCTTAGTTACCATAGAGGAAAACTTAATCAACACAGCAGACGCTCACACGTCTGAACTGATCAGCATGGGAAAATCCCTCTCTGATGCCACCCAGGATAGAGCTAGGAGGGATGAAAAGGAATTAGCCTCCACTCTAAAGGAGCTCGATCACTTGCACCATCTGGTCGAGTACTATAAGAGAGCTATGTAGACTATTGTGTACCTGAAAGGTGAGTTCAACGGAGTTTACAATGAGTTCAAGAAGGAAAGGCACCTGTTAACCAAGAACATAGTCGAGTTCCAAGAGGACACTCTCATGGCACTCATGATATGCAAGGAGATGGAGCGATGGCATGAAAAGGCACATCAAGTGGTAGAGAGACTCGAATATATTGAGGTTGTCCAACAATGTCGAAAAAGGAAAGACATGGCATTCGGATACTAGGAAAAAGTAGTCTTGACTGCATGAAGAGATCTGTCGAGTACTGGGCTAAGATGTCTCGGGATACACAACAAGAAATCCAAGAGCAATGGGCCAAGTACCAGAAACAATGGGGTGAAATTAATAAAGTAATGAAGGATGTCGGTCTTTCTGATTTCAGAACCCCCGATGAATTTTTCAACCTGAGCGATGTGTTCAAGACGCATATCGAACAAGACTCTCTATGGGCCGAAGAATTCACAAAGATAACCGATTCAAGGCCAGGGCAAGTGCAACAATTCGTGGAACACCCGATCAGAGTTCGAACCATGGTGAAACAGTTGAACGCCAATTTGGTAAAGTATTGAGCGCATGCAGTAGATATCAGAGGAGCATATGCAGCCCCAATGGAACAACACATATTCCCATGGGCTCAAACCTGTGAAGATTTGTTATTCAGTTGGTCTGAATACGAAAGAATTCATCCTTTTCAATAAATATCTCGAGTGGACTGTTAAAGAAACTGTTGGATGATCACGCCACGTGGCGATTTTTGTTTGGCTCAAACTGTACTTAGTCGTTAATTTCAGTTGAATTTTATGTTATAAATAAGGAAATCGATCAATTAGTTAGGGTCGATGGTTGTTGTAAGAACTCTTTTTTTTTGCTGTAAAGAATTATTTTGAGACTGCTATGAATTTAGAAGTCCTTCTGGACCAAAGAAAAACTATTTCCATCATATGCAATGTGATTGGACTTGGAGAAGAACTACTTCCTATCTTGTTTCATGAATGATGCAGTAATGATTAAGAGTGATTAATTATGTTGTAAAGTTATCTGGTGCAATGTCTTAATGTTCTTTGCTTTCGTGATGGAGATAAATCATTGTATTGTTATGTGATTCATGGTTATGGTAGATGAATTATTTTTCTTGCCATTATCTTATTACATATGTGCTTTCTTTATGATAGTTAGTTTCTCAGACAGTAATTGGATTTTCATTTGGTTAATGTATTAGTACTAGGCCCTTTGGCATAAAATCATTGTATGCATGTTTGAGTAGCGGGTTATCCCAAGATCAGCCTCTTCCCGGTAGTTAAAAATCAATCATGTTACTAGTCAAGTTGGTTTATACTATCTTGCATCTCTCATACCAGCCCCACCCAAGAGAAGATACAGAAAAGAACAGTCCTAACTGAAGGAAGAGCCTTCACAAGAAAACACAAAACCCATCGATAAATTAGCCGGATCAAAAGATATGGAGAACCATTCCATCTTAAACGTTGCAGAGTCTAATTGGGCCTCAGTGGCGGGTTTGGTTCCTACTATTGAGTCAGGGGATTTAAGCCCCATCAACAGAATTGGCACTAGAAGGAGGGCCTAAGAATGAATGTCTGAAAACATATTTCGCTTAGCATTTCAAACAACCTAAAGATTCGCAATGGCCCACATGCATGGCTAGTCCCTCACAAGACAACCCACACACACTGAGCATTCCCAAAATGGATAACTCAGCCCAGCTAGACGAAGAAATGTTTCACCCTGAAATGCCTTACGCCCTTCCTCGCAAGGAAGTGAATCAATTATGAAAAATCACTAGAGCCTACACCCGGAAAATCAACGCGTTGTCCTTATCTCCCACCCTCCCTCAAAGAAAACAACAAAGTAGACCTGTGATCAGCACCCCCGATGAAGTTTTCGTACATTCTATAGAATACCTAATAGATTTTGTGGTTACCAAAATCCAAGAACATCTTAATTTGATACCTGAAACGTCAGTCGGTGACCTCTCTGAACCTAACGACTTTTTGGAAGAAGAGGAGTTCGACTCAAGTTTGGAAGATATGGAAGGAAATAACAACCATGAGGAGGAAAGGGAAATCCTGCAAGAAAAAAACCAGCCTTGGCTGGCCATATACGCCATGGTCGTCCCTGGGAAAGTACATAACCTTCCGCGGCACCCGGAGAAGCTGCTCCCTAAATACGACCCCGAAACCTTAGGTTTACCTAAAGATCATATCAAGAAGTTCATACTCGCGATAAGGCTTATGAATTTTCAACATGAAGATGTAGTTTGTAGGCTCTTTCCCTACACATTTGAGAACTCATCTTCCACATGGTATTTTAATCTATTGGTAGCATCCATAACCAACTGGACGAAGTTCCAGAAGGAATTTTTAGATAAATTTGTGGAGGACAATACCATGAGAGCTATGATGGATGAGTTGTTCGCAACCACCATGAGCCCGGAAGAGAGGGTCAAATATTTCAATCAAATATTCACAACCATCTTAAACAAATTCCAACCTGCAGTGAAACCAACTCAAGAGTTGCAAATCGAGGTTTATGCCAACACGCTTTCGTCCTCTATTTCTATGTTCGTAAAAAGGGCCGCTAAGAAAAATCTTGTAGAAAACTTTGAAGATGCCAAGATCATAGAATTCCATATGAAAGGATGTAAAGAAGGCCAAACCACTTTGATCAAAAGAGAAACCCAACCCCCTTCTAGGAGAGGACTCCTTTTAACCATATTGTCGGGGAAACCGGTCGAACAAAATCCTGACAAGGGTAATGGAGATATAGAATATCTATAGCGCATGGTTAAGAAATTATCAAATGAGATCATATACATGAAGAGAAGCGCAGGGGAGGGAAACCAAAGCCAAAATCCCTGCAAGCCTTTCTTTAAAAGAAACCAGCCTTTCAAGGCAATTGAAACTCCCCTAGCCAATTTAAACATTGACTTAGGGAATGTTGCGTCTAATTCTTTTTGTACTTATCACCAGGAGAACCAATCTGAAAGAGAATGACCTCAATGGGTCCACGCCATGAATTTAATGGCCAATCGTTTTCTCGACAAATCTCCCTGACTGAACATTCAACCAGTTTGGCCATAAATATTGTTGATCAGGAAGAATTTGACCCACCATGAGACACAACCCTCCTGATATGGGATCCTGACATGATCATGCCTTTGGATGATCTGTCTGAGTCTCGTGAACGACCAGCGGAAGTTGTGGTGATACAGATGCGTAGTAAGGGTCCGCCTGGGTCGAAAGATATCGACGTCACCCAAGTCTTGAAGAGTAAGGAAACTCCCGATCACCCGAAAACGCCTTTCACCGTCGGCAAGAAACCTATAAGAATTCATACCCGAGAATTGCCCAAACTAGGTTATAACGTGGTTGAATATTTGAAAAGGTTAAGGGACAATATATCTATTATGGAGATGTGTAATATTCCCCAGCAGAAATAATTTATGTTGCAGGCTCTGAGCTCCGTAGAAAACCCGATGGAAACAATGACCTGGAAAGAAATATGTCTTCCACCAATCCAGTGAGAAAACCGACTGTGAACACCTGTTCGGGAGACAGGAGGGAAAATCCCTTTGTCCCACCTTTCCTCTTGAAGTTCAAATTCTTCAATAGGAACCTTCACAATTGTCTAGTATATTCCAAGGCATCTTCTAATGTCATGCCCTTGGTCGTCTGTAATAAATTAGGTGTTTTCCCTCTCAAAAGTGATAAGCATGTCATACAACTGGACAAAACCCAAGTCAAGGTCATGGGAGAACTCAAAGATGCGATGATCAGGATAGCCAAACATCCTAATTTTGTGCAGGTGATTGACATCATCGTGGTGGATATCCCTGAGGCATATGGGCTATTGTTAAGCCGAGATTGGTTTGAAAAGCTAAACGGATATTTCAGCACAGGTTGGGTGCACCTTTGGCTACCGCTAAAGGGATACAAGAACATGATCAGAATCGATAGGGAGAGATATATGAAGTATACGGTCACTGATCTAGAAACCCCAAATGAACCGACCTCTATCGATTTCCCCATATTGGGCAATTATTCTTGCGATTCTCACTTTGGGAACTTTTCTCCTCTCCTGTCCAAAGTTTCACTTACCCAAAACTCCGAGATGACTTTTCAAGAGGAATCGTTGATACCGACAGAAGATTTTATCTTTTGTCAAAACCCCGCGCTAGGACGTGCGGGAGAAAAGATCGGGAAACAAAACATTAATGATGGTAGAGAAAGGAATGATTATCGTTCACAAATTTGGACCCTCTATTTTGATGGATCCAAATCACAAGAAGGGTCAAGAATAGGGTGCATCCTCCACGACCATAAAGGTAAAAATCATTTCCTGTCATGTAGACTAGAATTTGAATGTACCAACAATATTGTTGAATATGAAGCTCTAGTACAAGGGTTAAAGAAAGCCATAGATCTGGATGTCAAAGAATTGAAAGTTTTCGGAGACTCTGAAATTATTTTTAGGCAAGTAAGGAATACTATACATTGCAATTCGCCTCATCTTCAGAACTACCAGCACGAGGTGCATAGGCTAATAGAATGCTTTGAGGCTTTCAATATCACAGCAATTCCCAGAGCAAAGAATATTCTTTCCGACTCCTTGGCCACAGCTACTTCTAGACTGTCGCCTTTAGAAGATTATGAAGCCTCCTGATTCACTGTAGAGATTCTCTACAAACCGTCAGTACCTAATAACATTTCTAATTGGAAAGTCTTTGAGGGAGATGAACAGATCATAAGCTTCTTAACCAACTGAGACAATTTCAAATATCTCTCTATTGACGATGAAGAGTACCAAGAGAACTCAACAGAAACTGATCCTCAGCCAGAATAACATATGGATAAATCAAAGGCTCACACAATCCCGAAGGGGATAGCTAGTTTAGAGAACCTATTTGATCTAAAGGAACGATTCAAAGGCCCAAAAAATGCAAATACTGGTAGCTCTTGTCCTCTCCATGAAACTGTGAATATTGGAACCCCAGAGAACCCAAAGCATGTGAATCTTGGTAAAACTATATCTAAGGAAGAGAGGAGAGCCTAACTTATATTATTTAGACAATATCAGGATGTTTTCGTGTGGTCCTATAAGGATTTGAAAACATATGATACCTGCATTATTCAACACACCATCCCATTGAAACATGAGGTGAAACATTTTCAACAAAAGCTCTGAAAGTATCACCCATCCCTAGAACCTCTCATGTATCAAGAATTAAGGAAGCTTCTAGATGCGAAAATAATTTTCCACGTTAGGCATTCCACCTGGGTAGAAAATAGTGTTCTATTGAGGAAAAAGTCGGGAGATATCCGACTATGAGTAGACTTTTGGAACCTCAACAAGGCTTCAGAAAAATACAATTACCCCGTCCCTCCGATGGAACAACTCCTGCAGACCATGTCAGGCTCAAGGATTTTCTCTCTACTAGACGGTTTCTCAGGCTACAATCAAGTGTTGGTTTCAAAGGAAGACCATTTAAAAACCACCTCCAAAACCAAATGGGGAACCTTCGCTTATAAACGCATGCCTTTCAGGTTAATCAACGCAGGAGCGACCTTCCAAAGGGACATGGACATGGATTTTAGGGGACTTATTAATAAGTGTGTGGTGGAGTATTTAGACGACGTAACAGTGTATTCGAAGAATAGAGAAGAGCACATCCAAAACTTAACTCAGATGTTTGAGAGATGCAGAAAATATGGTATATCACTACACCCTAAGAAAACTATCTTCAGTGTCAAGGAAGGTAAGTTGTTAGGTCATATTATATCTCAAGCAGGGATTTGCATAGACCCAGAAAGGATTAAGGCCATAGATCAACTCTCGCTACCCCATAACAAGAAATATATGCAGTCCTTTTTCAGGCAAATCAATTTTGTGAGGAAATTCACTCTGGATTTTGCCGAAATCATCAAAAACTTACAAAAGATGATTTGCAAGGATGCTGAATTTAAGTGGGATGATGAGCGAAAAGACGCTTTCAACAATATCAAAGTTTTCATATCCCGGGCACCGGTGTTGCGAAGTCCTGATTTCAATAGAGACTTTTCCCTTTATACTTTCACCTCCGACCAATTGCTAGTTGTGGTTTTGACTCAGAAGGACGATGACAAAAATGAAGCCCTAGTGTCATTTATGAGTACAAATCTTCAAGCAGTTGAGCTCAATTACCCTGCCATAGACAAGAATGCCTACGCAGTCTATAAGGTAGTAAACAATTTCAGGTCTTACATCCTCAAGAATCACACTAAGGTGATTGTGCCACACCCTGTGGTCCGATCCATGTTTACCCAACAAGAAATGGGAGAAAGAAAAGGGAACTGGATGGCAGTAGTCCATGAGTTTGATCTAAATATAAAACCTACCAAACTGGTAAAGGGACAAGGTTTGTGCAAGCTCACAGTCGAAGCCCATGATCGATCAATTGAAGATTCTAGATGGGAAAACGAAATAGCACTATGGTGTGGTGAAGTAGCATACATCTCCCCAGGACAAGGCTCCTGGTACAAGGATTTAACTTATCTTCTACATCATGGGACTTTTCTTGAGAACCTCAACCTTAGGGAAAGGAGATCCCTAAGATTAAAATTTGCACAGTATCGCCTTATAAATACGATGCTCTTCCGGAACAACTATGATGGGGTACTATTGATATGTCTCGAACAAGAAGATGATGACAAAGTGTTAAAGGAACTCCATGACGGCCCCGCTGGAGGACATTTCGTGGGAAACACCACCACTCATAAGATTCTGAGAGCATGTTATTACTGGCCCACCTTGTTCAAGGACGCTCATACCTATGCTAGGAACTGTAAGACTTATCAAATAAGTGCTGGAAAGGAGAAAAGGGTAGCAGTCCCACTTCAACCTATGACTGTTTCTAGGCCTTTTGAACAGTGGGGGTTGGATATCATAAGAGAAATTACGCCTAGCTCTGCAAAACTCCACAAGTACATTCTTATTGCCACCGACTATTTCACAAAATGGGTAGAGGCCATTCCTCTGACTCATGTGAATGAGAAGGTAGTAATCCAATTTATAGAACAGTATCTGATCACAAGGTTTGGTGTCCCCTTTGTTCTGGTCTTTGATAATGCAACTTACTTCTCTTCTACCCTATTAACAAAGTTTTCACTAGACAAAGGAATCATAATCAAGTACTCTGCAAATTACTACCCTTGGGGAAATGGTGTGGTGGAATCAACTAATAAGAACCTGGTAAGGATACTAAATAAGACGATTAAAGATAACCAAAGAAATTGGCATAACCAACTGCATAATGCCCTATGGGACGATAGGGTCACACCCAAAGAAGCTATAGGGAATTCCCCATACTTTCTACTCTATGGACAAGAAGTCATCCTCCCAAATGGGCTCTATCTTCCATCTCTTCAATTGGCCCAAGATTCCAACGAGGAACCATCGTCGGCCATGCAACAAAGAATCAACACTCTGCTCATGCTGGAAGAAGAGAGAGAAAAGGCTAAGTCAAAATTCTTATCTCACCAACAGATAGTGAAAAGATGGTTCGATAAGCATAAAGCTAAAGAGAAGAATTTTGAAGTAGGAGACTTGGTCCTGAAATGGGACAGAGCGAATGAACCAAAGGGAAAACATTCTAAATTTTAGAACCTGTGGCTTGGACCTTTCCAGGTGGTCGAGAAGATCGGGGTAGGCACTTACTATCTGTAGAATCTGAGGGGGGAACCTGATTCTCTACCATTGAACGGAAAATCCCTAAAAAAATACTTTAAATAATAAAATACATAAATATATATATAATAATAGCCTCAGTTAATATGAATAAAAGAAATTTCAGAGATATCTACTTTGTGGTTTGGTAACACCTCAAGGGAAATGAGGTGGAAACATATATTCTGCGTTCACCGAGTGAATCGCCATTTTTTGAGCACTCAACACACCCTAAAAAAATATATGACCATTTTCTTTTTTGGGTACCACTCGATCTTTTGCATTGATTGTTTTCACATCAGTATGAAATTGATACCTTCACTTATATTATATGTTTCATAATTGAATTAATTAAAGATTACTTGAACATACAACAAAGAGTCATCTTAACTCTAAAAGGGACTTAACAACCACTCAAGGAACCGACTACCCAAAATTTTCCCCGACTCTCTTAAGAAGTTCAGCATCGGTAAAAGTTAAAGGTGGCGAAAACCGTTTGAGAAGTCAAAGTAGCCAACTGCCGACCTTTATCAGCATCGGCCGATGAAATCTTTTCTTTTCTGTGAATAAGCCTCGGCAGGGATTCTGTCGAAGACCAATCCATTCGGCTTCGGCAGATAAATATAATAGTAGGCGTCGTGCAAAAAAGAGGAATGAGACCGCCAACGCCCAAAACGTTTTTTAGTGATGAAGGCTCATGAAGATGAGGACCCGTCGAAAATATGTGTACCTAAACTTTCCCCGACCACCAACCCCGATATCATTGGCGTCGGAAGTTTTATCAAGAGGATATCAATATAAGTATACACTCAGATAGTAGTTGATCCCTGATTTATACGCCAGAGTGATGTGACGTGACGAGATGTTTAAACCCCTAAATCTGTCAGGTATGCCACATTCAAATCTAGTATTTAATTCATGGGTCGCACATTAGTTACTAATTTTTGCGTGGATCAAAAGGGAATTGTTAAACCCGTCGATACAATGCATCTTCCTCTGTCCCTCCGTCGTCGACCAGTTAAGATTTATCTGTAGAAATCCAATAGTAGTTTATTTTGAATCTACATTCATTACTCGTATTAACTAATTGATATGACCGGTAGCACCTCTCCAGTTATATCTTGTTCGAGTCATTGTGTATGATCCTATTCTGCACAGCAAGAAATTCAGAACAAATAGAAGAGTGAAGCTAGTAGGTCGGAGGAAACATCCAAAGTTCAATGAGTATTAAACAATTATCTTAGTAAGCATTACAGGTACGTATCCGCGAATGGTGTTCTTACATTCCATTTTATATATCCTCACCCAACGCTACTCTGTATACGTGTTTAAAGGGAATTTTTTTTTAATTGCAAGGGACAATGCCTCCGAATAATCCCTCCACCAAGAAATAATCGAGAGCCCCAAAACTGCAAGAATTAGAAGTAGGACAAAGCTCCTCCCTAGCAGTTGAAAGACAATTAGAGTTTGCTTCCAAGCCGATTTTCTTCATTAAGATGATCACCAAGGAGCCCTTTGTCCAGGCCCCAGCTTTCGGAGACACATAGGCAAGTATCAAAGTGAAGACAGCTTTTCCTCGCTAGGAAGAAGTGTTCAAGAAGATCAAGAAAGAAGAACCCCTCAAATACACCCCGCACAATGACCCTGATACAAGAAAGCTCGATGACGAGGTCCTCCCAAATATTTGCAAGGATTCTCTGCACATGGTGGCAAACCGGTCTCCAGTATTTCCTTGCATTGAGCTCCTAAAGTGGCTTATTGACCACACTAATGCATAAAAATGTTTGATTAACGATGATAAAAATGAATGCATCATGGTCTTCCTGCCATCAGAGGTTCAGAGTTACTACAAGCTCAAGGATTCCAAGCTAAAGTTGAGCACTAATTTCATTTTGAGCTTCTATGCATCTCACGATACTAGCAAAATCATGGCATCATGGTGGAGAGAAGACAAAAAATTCTCGAACTAGACTGTCGATGGTACCCGACGGTCAATCTTAGAGAACCATACATATATCTCATGGCTTTACTTTGCAGGTTGCATGGGGAGAAATATTTCTCTCGATTCTCAGAGGCTCGGATGCCTCTAGCTTTTAAAATTGTCATTTCAGGCACGGGCTTCAATTGGGGTGCCATCATCTCCAAACAGCTGAGCACCTGCATATGTAAAGCTCATGTGTGAAAGGAAGGAGATACTCCCACCTTCTACATGGCTTCGTATTTGTTAGACATCGTCTACGCCAGGAAGGATTTCTCTGGGATGAACCTGAATTTGTACTCTTTGAAGCTCCTGGTCCATGTATATTTTAGCATCTTATGGGAAAACAGGTACAAAAACTCCTATGTTGTTATCTACAATCAGTTTATTGCACACATCTATTTCTTGTTATTCAGGAAAGAATTCCCTAGGCTATCAGATGAGGCAAAGAAGGTTATAGCCAAAGTTGGTCACTGGTATTTAGATGAGAAAGAAACTTACATCAGGGTTTTTGGTGCCACAAGGGCACCCCACTTATTACCCATTTATGTTCCCGACCGACTAGTGTTAGGGGAGACCTGTTATCAGACCATCCTGCAAGGATATAATGCAACTTTAGTGAAATACAAGAAGTGGGCCTTCATACCGTATGGGTTTCATATTGGCTTCTGCATGGTCAAAGACACCGTGCATGCTAAGAAACTCAGGCTAGGTCAATTAGAATTTTGATTCCAAAATGGTTGATTTTGCAAGCATGACCCCAAGGGACTGGTCTTGCAACATGTATCACAGGTATCATCATGTTGGCCCTATGCACCGAAAACACTCAAGATTGGGATGAAGTGGCATCAAGAAGGGTTGATCCTCGAACGACCAGATTCAAAGCTACGAGTTTGGAAGAACAAGAGACATCTTTGGAGCAGGCATCTCAAGAAATTATCAAGTCACGGGAAGGAACTATAGCACTTGAATCCAGCAAGGAAATAGACGATCCCTGGGAGGGCATCGAGGCGGGGACGGTTTATCATGAATCCACGATACAAATCAGGGATCTCCCTGAAGATCAAGTTGCACAAGAGAGGGGTGCGCTTTTATATCATCAAACCCAACTACTAATGAAGCAAATGCAGGATGACCCATACCTTATCATAACACCTGTGATTTCAACTACAATCCAAAGCATCTCGACATAGTCAAGCGATCCTGGTTCCATATTTCCCAATAATACCAATGGGTTAGGAAACCCTGAATCCACAACATCGTTGATCAATCCCTTGGAAGGAGGGACAAATCAACCAGAGACAGGTCAGGTGTTGATAGAAACACAAGCACCCAATCCCTTGAGAACACTTATACATATATACAACGATGACAAGATTTTGGAGCCCGCTCGCGGCTCCCCGGTGCGCATCCAAGAGGAAGTAGGTCCCGAGAAAACCTCTTCCTCTAAGCCAAATGTTCAAGACAAGGAGGTCTCACAAAAGGAAACAGGGGCCGAAGGTGACCTCGACACAAGAGAGTCCACCAAATGGGAAACAGAAGCATGTTCGAGTGATGAACCTCCACAAAAAGATATTGGCAATCCTACGGCCGAAGAGAAAGTAAGTAACGAGTCTATACCTGACGCCTCTATTCTACCCAATATTTGAATCCCTAACGAGCGACAAGTAGAGGTCAGATCTACAAGGTAAAGCAAGGAAGTTCAAGAGCCCACTCTTGAACAAATATACACCGTTGGGAGCCTGGAAAACAACCTCACATGGGACGATCAGTAGATACCAAAGCCGATAGACGAGATAGCGGCCAACTATGCGATCTCACATGATCAAAAGAGAAAGGCCATCGTTCAAAGGACTGCAAACAAGAGAAGGATCAGCTTGGATCACTCCATCTTAGTTACCACAGAGGAAAAATTAATCAACACAGTAGACACTCGCATGTCTGAACTGATCGGCATGGGAAAATCCCTCTCTGATGTCGTCCAGGATAGATCCAGAAGGGATGAAAAGGAATTATCCACCACCCTAAAGGATCTCGAGCACTTGCGCCATCTGGCCGAGTACTACAGGGGCACTACACAAACCGCTATGTACATGAAATGTGAGTCCAATGGAGTTTAAAACGAGTTCAGTAAGGAAAGGAACGTGTTAACAATGAACATAGTCGAGTTCCAAGAGAACACTCTCATGGCACTCGCGATGTGCAAGGAGATGGATTGATGGCATGAAAAGTCACAGAAAGAGGTAGAGAGACTCGAATATATTGAGGCAGTCCAACAAGGTAGAGAAAAAGAAAGACATGGAATTTGGATTGTAGGAAAAAGTAGTATCAACTGCATGAAGAGATCTGTCGAGTATTGGGCTAAGATGTCCCAGGACCCACATCGAGAAATCCAAGAGAAATGGGCCAAGTTCCAGAAACACTAGGGTAAAATTAATAAAGTAATGAAGGATGTCAGTCTCCCCAAGTTCAGCACCCCCAATGAATTTTTCAACATGAGTGATGTGTTCAAGACGCATATTGAACAAGACTCACTATGGGCCGAAGAATGCACAAAGATAACCAATGCAAGACCAGGGAAAGTGCAACAATTTGCAGAACACCCGATCAGAGATTGAACCATGTTGCAAAAGACAGGGATGCGTCTCTCAAGGCTGGGAGCAGGCTTTAGTTGAAAGCCATGGATTATGTACAACTAAATTTGATATAGACATCTAAAACAACAAGAGCAAATAAATATGTGTGGTGCATAAGTGTGGTTACTGAATGTTGCCACATTTTGTTGCTCCACAAATTAGCAGCATCCACAAACTCTTTGGATGGAGTTCTATGTGGGGGAAGGCTTTAGTTGAAATGTTGCCACATTTTGTTGCTCCACAAATTAGCAGCATCCACAAACTCTTTGGATGGAGTCTATGTGGGAGAAGGCTTTAGTTGAAAGCCATGGATTATATACAACTAAATTTGATATAGACATAAAATAACAAGAGCAAATAATATGTGTGGTGCATAAGTGTGGTTAGTAAATGTTGCCATGCTCCACAAATTGGCAGCATCCACAAACTCTTTGGATGGAGTTGCAAGTCTGGCAGTCCACAAATGCTCATTTTAATAAGGGCTAAAATGATCTTAAAGAATGGTTTCTAGCAGTCGGTTGGCCTTTAGCTAGTTTTTACTTTTGGTAATCTAATCACGTTGCATATGATCTCTCAAATAAAAAAAATGTTCGCATCCTCTGGTATCTTTGAAATTTGTCTGTGCTTACAAAGAAATACAAATAGTAATTTCAGATAGAAGTGTATAGAAATGCTTCGTGGTAAGTTGAACTTCATGCTTTTATGAGGCCACTTTATTTCATCTTTGTCAAAGACCTAGAGATAATGGGAAAACTTACAAGGATGCCGCCGTAATCACAAACATCAAAGAATTGCAATCAATGCATGTATCTTTTTTCAAACTTCTTTTTGCAATGCATGATATCTTTTTTCAAACATCTTTTTGCAATGCAACTATATTATATTACACAAATATAAGAAGTACCGAGGAAACAATCTCAACTCATACGCTACAATAAAGGCAAAGAGTTCAAAACAGTTATTCCGATCCGTGAGTTGCTTCCTTTCGAAAAACAGAGACTTGAACTGAAACAAGGATAACTCCTTCATCCCTGAAACTTTCTTTACAAAATTAGAATCCCTAAAATACATTATCGCATCTTTTTTCCCAAAACACATTGAAACAGACCACCCTGACATAGTTCTTCAGATCCAAATCAGTTGCAACCTTCTGAAAAACAGGAGACTTGACCCGAAACAAGGATAAGTCCTTAGTCCCCGAAACTATCTTTACAAGATTGGAAACCCTAAATTACATTATTGCATCTCATTTTACAAATCACTTTCAAAGAGACGACCCTGACATTGTGTCAAACTTGCAATAACAAATGCCAAACTATGCCTAAAACACTAACGTGTAAATGAAAATGTCAAGAAGTGACTGCAACATGATGCATCACAAATAGAAAGATTGGGGCAATCAAGTTCGAAGACTTTATATTGCTTTCAGGAAAAAAGAATTAACATAACACTCAAATTGTCTTCAACATTTTACAACTGATGAAACACAACTATAAGCACTGATGTAAACATGGTTTTTTCAGCATGTACATTAAAAGCTTATGCAGTACTGATGTGGATTGAAAAAGTACTCCAGAACTAGAGGATGACAAACTTCATTTAGTAATAAGGCTATTAGCAATAGCATAGGGCTGAACATTAAGATGACCAGAAAAGGAACAAACGTCCAGCAAGGGAAGGCAATCAATATATATTAATATCATTTTGATATTTATGGGATGTCACCAAATTTTATGCCAAAAACTGTACCTTCATAGAGAACACACCTCACATTGACAGTGGCCCCACATGATCTCAAACATTTTATTCTGGACTTTTCTTATTCAAACACTCGGCAATCGCCTCTAGACAATGTCGACAAATGATCCAATGCATAAAACTATATATCAGTTATTAATAAATGAAGCCATCTATTTACCATCTAAGCCTTCATTTCTCGTGTTATTGGAATAGAAAATACATCCCTTTGATCGAAATAGATATCAAATCAAATGGATTACTGGTCTTGAGAAATGAAGAAATGCTTCTGGAACAAAAATTTTACATTTCTCGTTTGATTTTCTCAGCAAAAAGGAGTGAAACAAAAAAGAAATAGATGAGTGAACAAAATTATGGGTTCTGCTTTCCTTCCAAAGGCATTTCAAGAAATGACCTAATTGAATGTAAATGAGACCAGGTCTCAACGTCTCATCCACTTCAAACTCCACTTGACACTTCACTAAATAGTAGATATGCCTCCTACGAAGCTCTTGGACTCGGAGGCACTGCCTTCTGTTTCATAGAACAATATGTGATTGAAACTTTAGTATCAAGCCTTCAGGGAATTCTAATTTAGTATAAGAAAACATGACACAGGAGAAGAAGCACTTACTCTTTTTTCTTCTTCCAACTGTGCCTTGATGAAAGAGTAGATAGCAACACCAGCAATAGCAATGCTTGTTCCAATAGCAGTTTGAGTTGAAATCCTATTACCTGCAGTCCGAGAAAAATTCCCACCATTAGTACCAAGTTCCAGAACCTTGATCTGATATAGTCTCTAAGATAATTCCAATTTGTATTTCTGAAAAGCTGAGACACTGAAAGCCTCATAAAACCTGTTCATGCTTGAGAAAAGGGTGCTACGAAATTTTAAAGACAAAAGTACATACCAAACACAATAATTGAGAAACCAATAACAAACACCCGCTTCAAGACATTGCCAACAGCATGGGTGAGTGGTGCAACCCGCTCCAAGGTATTGGTGGCTAGCTGCAAACAGCATAAGAAAGATGGATGAAACTATCAGTAAACATTATGTCTTTAGCAAAGAACATTTTTTACCTGTTCAATAGGACCATGAATACTAGAGAAATACCTGGTTATACAGGTGATAGAACATTCCAACCCAGAAAAGGTCAGAAAGGAATTTGACCAGCCCAACTTTAGCAATCGCATCCGCAAAACCAGACTGCATCAGTTTAGGGCCTTCAATCTACAGACACAAGAAATGGTACTTTTATATTAGTTCTATGACATACATGATGGAATTTGGTGCATCACTAATCACAACAGTTGGAAGGATTTTGTAGCACATAAAAATGCATAAAGTCCATACACAATCACTTTGAAGATTGGACATAACAATGCAATTGACTGCAAGTGAAGACCATGAAACTTACAATAATTGCCGGGGGAAGGCAGAAGAACAACGCAATAATTGAAATGTAAGCATACACATTTGTGCTGTCCATGCCAGTCTGTAGATAGAATAACAAAAATATGAGATGGTTCTGAATCTAACACAAAATAAAGGAAGCTGAAAGGGAAATAGGAGTTCTTTACATCTCAGAAGTGAGTAAATTTCACAGATAAATTAAATTAGCCAAAAGATATCTCAGAAGTAAACCCAAAAATTCCCTACCATAGCTTTCTTCGAGTATATACTTCTGTAGGTAAAAGCAATATTTGAAATCATTGCACTGATGAAACCAGTCCAATTGAAAGATAGCTCAGTCAATGAGGCCATGGACACACCTGTGTTAAAAACAGAAAGCATTACAAGTCTATGACACAATTCTATATGAAAGTTATTTATGGACTGCATATGCACTAGAAAAGCCTTCAGGTTCAATAACAAAATTCCCTACACAACCACAAAACCAGAATAGCCAGGGTGTAGATTTGATATTTACCAAGTACAACTGGGGCAAGAGATAACCATAGAGTGAAAGGGATCTGTTGTCCAAGAACAAACTGAGAGGCAGAAGCGTTGAAGAAAGGCTCCAGAGCTAAAAATACCAACAATTAGTCACAAGTGTAATGGGCATAAGATAATAAGAAAAACATATTTTGGATCCAGCAAATTCTCATAAATAAAACAAAGAAAAATTCTCTGCAGATTTACAATGACATGCTATATGGAGAAAAATTTTAAAACAACCATTGTGTAACAAGATTACTGGGCATAACACACTAGAACAGAAAGAATAGAAAAGAAAACTTTTGGCAGAAAATAGATGTCACCAACAAATTTCCATTTAGTGACATACATGTGCCTTTATGAAAATAATGTGTCCAACATTCTGAAAGTGTAGCATATTAATTGTTATGACTAGCTACATACAAATTCGGCCTTGCCCTGAAAGTGTAGTATCACACAAATGAATTATTGGTCACGACATGAAAATTTTAACTGTTCAAGAGTATAGATGTTGTAGATAATTCGCTTGAGGACATCAGGTTTATATGAATGTGTAATATAATAAGAATTATAAATGAGTACAGGCCAATAAAGGCAATAACATAATCAGTGATGCCTTCCATTACTGCAATGAAAGTCAAGCTACAACTGTCTACCATTACAGATCCATCTAGTTCAACATAGATCTAAATGGTTCGTGGACGCCGCAGTAGAATGCAGATAATCCTAGAAAACTCCAAGATCTGTCTATACAGGGATCAGTACAGATGAGGAACTTTACCTTTAATAGTGTGTGTGAAAGAAACTGCAACAGTTGCAAAAGAAACATTTGTCATCACATGGCCCAAAGCATGACAAATAGCTACTGGTGTGAGCAACAGCAAGAGCTCCTTGTCAATTGGCTAGTGACGCATCAACGGAACATAACGTCAATAGTAATATATTGCCGAAAACCACATACATGTGTTTCCAGTACATGTAAAAAAGCCCACCAGTTAAATAAAACAAGAGCTCGAATGTCAAAAAAACAAAATACGGTAACTCACTGCACGTTTTGGCAAACCAAGGCTCCAAGAAACAAGGCAATATGCCACGCCAACTACTAGATGTATGACGGACACAAAACTGCAAAAGATGGATTCCAAATAATATACAAGTTAAGAATCTGCTCTCTGTAATAACTTTATGCAGACCCCTTGGAGTCCAGGCATACATTGCTATCACAACATTCTCATCAAAAGATTTATAATGTCACAAAATATCAATGTGAATCAGCAGGCCAGGTTTTGACTTATGAAATTGCGTTTGGCAAAAATATACACTTGAAATCTAACAAATATTGTAAATAACTCACCCGAGTGAAATATGAAATATGCAGAATGGAACTTTCTTCAAATAGTCGAATAAAGGCAGAGAAAACTTACTAGGGATAAGGGAAGTAGTTATAAATCTTCTTGTTCAAAATATTGAAAATAACATTCAACAGATACCTGCAAAAGCACAAATCGTATGAGATCAAGTAAGCACATAGTGTTCAACTTTCAATTGAAACATCATCTCCAAAAAGTAACATGATAGTCACTTGAAGTAGAGCATAAGTCGTGACAAGAGGATATAATATCAAATAATGACATTTTACAAAATTGCAATTCTGAATTAATAATTTCATGCCAAACATCTAATGCCATTGACTACCAGGGCATTTGCATTGTTAGGACTGTTTTAAACAGATCCTATATTAAAATTGATTAAAATAGACGAACCAACTTTAAAATCATTAAAGCGGATTGTGAGATTATAATAAGAATTTAAAAAAAACAAAGAGTGGGTTAAATTTAGTTCGACTTAATTTGAAAAAACTTCTTCAAGGAATCTTGTGTGAAACAGATGATAACTCGATAAATTCTATCTTGACATTAACTAGCAGGTCCAACGGGGGCATTGGTTCACTTTGAGGTTGACAGAGTGTTAAGCCATCCACCAGTGTTGCATTCTGGCTGTTCTCTTCCCCACCTGTCTAGCGTGTCTGTGTTTCCAAGGAAAACCTTGCAAGGAAACCCAAGGAATGCTTCTCCACATTCGTGGATGGCATCCCTAGTAAACCTATATGCATAAACTAGTGTGCCTCACAGAATGGGGTTTGAACCGAGTACCTATTGGGACAAAACTAACTAAAACCACTGATTAAGCTAACACCTTGGACTTGTATGTGTGTGTGCATGCACGCAAACCCCAAGGGGTATCCCAGCAAATTCAAATACCACATTGTCCTAACACCAACCCAAGTTCAATTCAAGTTCAATTTCTCTAGTAAGGGTCGACGTGATCAATGACATGCAACGATGGGGATGGAAGTTGACGTCTAGATCTCAGAGGGTGAGGTCATTGTTTCTAAGTTTTCATCCATGGCTATTATGTATGAGCATCAATAAACTATTTACAAACACACTTTCTTCCACCCATTAACTATTCTATCCTCTTTGAATCCAGGTTTCTCTTTGACTCTAGGTTTCTTTTGATCACATTAATAATTCATCATCAATATAGGTAAAGAAAGAATAGCATAATGCAGATCAATGAAGTAACGAATGAGTTAATTTCTCTTTGATTCTTTTAGTTTTTCAGTTTCTTTTGTTGTGGATAAACAGCTGAGAGAGAAAAACACATTTTTGGTTTCTAGTTGGGCATCCAACATTGCACTTGGTTTTCTTCTTTTTGTTTTTTGGTTTCTTTTAGTGTAGATTAACAGCAAAGTGAAAAAAAAAAAAATTGGTTTCTAGCTGCCTTCAGCATTATCACTGTTTCTAATTTTTCAGCATTATCACTATTTCTAATTTTTCAGCCATGGCTATTATGTATGATCATCAATAAGCAATTCACAAATGCACTTTCTTCCAGCCATAAACTATTCTGTCCTCTTTAAATCCAGGTTTCTCTTTGATTCTAGGTTTCTTTTGATCACATTCAAAATTCGTCATCAATACAGATAATGAAAGAAGCAACATGCAGATCAATGCTGTAATGAAAGAATTAATTATAATTATTTTAATTAAGGAAAAGGGGCCAGATAAATTACAGATAATGAAAGAAGCAACATGCAGATCAATGCTGTAATGAAAGAATTAATTATAATTATTTTAATTAAGGAAAAGGGGCCAGATAAATTGCTATAAATCCGAGACATTTCCCAGCTGAATTCTTGTAGATGCCGAGTTTTGCAACACTAATGAATAAAGTAGCATAGATCCAACTTAACCTTGGATCTATAATGGTTCAAGACAGACCAAAAAACTCAAAAATACAAACCCCTAAATGGTTACTAAATAGTATTTGGGGTCTAAAAACATCAAGAATATCCCTTTTGGCACTTAATACCTTTGGAGTTAAGACGGATCTCTCTGCTAGTACATTACATAGACATATATTTTATGTGTATGTATTTTTACACATCACATGTTAAGAGATGTATCGTTCCAAATTCTCCAAAGGTATTTTGAATTTTATATCAGCTTTGCAAACGACTAGGTGAGGCCGAAGTGTAGGACTTGGACAAGGACCCGGCAGTAGAAATCGTTCCAGATGAGGAGTTTTCTTTTCCTTTTTAGCATTTATTTTTTAGGATGGTGAGTTGGTGACTTACCGAACAGAGTTTGACTCGGGAGTACTTGGACGACACACGAGTTTTTAAATTATATTTTTTATGTTTTCTTTGCACGTATATGCAGTCTATAAAGAGGGAAATAAAATCGAAAGTTAAAGAAAAAGAAACAAAGTTCACCATAATGTTTATAAGGGAACTCAGCGTGTCTAGCCATAGTCAAAACACACCTTCAAGATTTTATTGGATAGAAAAAGACATACAACATCAGTATTAATAAATCAAATTGAGATTGGAGAGTAGTATTGTATGATTTACACTTACCACATGAAAAAGAAAAAACCGGTTATCAACCAAGGATATTTGTCCGCAAAACTCTGCGACGGCTTATCTAACCTGGACACATCGATGCTTTATATTTAATTTTACCATTCACCCAATTTATAATTCAAAAACCTAAAATGAAACAGAAATAAACCATAAAATAAATTAATGGATGCTAACCCCGAAGAGATGAAGACTTCGTCTCCTTCAGCATCGGCGGTTCCCGCAGAGCAAACAGTCGAGGGTTCAATCGGCCGGCGCCTCAACGGCAAAGTCGATCCATTTAATCCGATCGGTGATTTTCCAGCAAAAAACTCCGACTGAGGAACCACGGCATGCAACAGGACCGGCCGGGTTTCGAACTCCGATCTCCTTAGAAACCCCAACTTCGGCGAAGAATAAGAAACCCCCACTCTCGTCGGCGCAATGAAGGCCATCGAAAGCCGTGCGGAATCAGGCTTCGGGTTTGAAGAACCGCCGAAATTTTGCCTCACGCAGGGAATACGGAGCGAAGCCATTGCCGTCGCAGATGCCATTGCAGACACCGATCTTCAAACTCAAAGCTTTCCTGAACTATCTGCAGAACAAAACACAAAAAATAATCAGGGCTTTCAGGGGGATTCAGGGATTACAGAACCCTAAACATTGCAGAATCCATTAGTTTTTGGCCCAAAATGAAATCGAAGATCTTGGGTATTCACAATGTCCGTGCGAGGAGCAGGGCTAACCCCAAAAACTAGGACATATACCTTAAGAGCTCTTCCTGCGATAACCTTCTTGGAAGGGAAACATATACTGCATATTCAGCATAATAAGCGGAAACCAATAATACCGGAGAATCACAAAACCACTCGTATCAAATACCGCCGGTGGCGATTCCAGGGATCCGTCCAAAACCGCCTTTGAGACCGATAGAGAGAGTAAGACTCGCCGTTTCCCGATCTCGTCGGCCACCCGTTAATTATATAAATAAAAAAATAACGCGCTGAAATAATTATGTGAAGGGGCAAATGACGAAATTCGTTTTTAAAAAACGGATCTCCGGAGGATAGGATGGGATATTTTTTTGAATGTCTCATGCATACGATTTAAATGTCCATGTGGCAAGTCAAGATGCTCTGAAAATTAACTGCATTCCTTGACTGGATGGTACAGATAGATAGATTTTTATTACAATGCTGGGGTTTATAGAAAAAGCAAGTAGTTAACAGAGTTAAAAATAAAATAAAAAATGTATAGTGTTGAAAATTGTTGGCCATGTTCTGAAGGAGGTGTTGACCACCAAGTCTTATTTTCTCCTTGGCACTTGAGTGGACTCGAACCCGAGACTTTTTGTTTTGATATCAATGGTTGGTTTACATTTTTCGTTAACGAAAAGGTCTCTTGTTACTTTTCGATACAACCGTCAAAGTTAACGGATCCATGAGAGGTTGTTAAACCATGTCACTAGTCGCATTGCATTGGTCTCTACTATGTCTGAGGTTTTCTTGGAAGAGCATACAATGCAACAAAGAAGAAAGTGTTGTTGTGTTTCAACTTCATTGTTCCCACATAGGCTATTTTTAGCTGTCCCATAGGCTATTTTTAGCCTCGTGGACGTTAAAAATACTTTCATTTCATTTCATATCCTACACAACCTCTCCTCCCATGATTCTTTGGGTTGCTCTCATCTCCCTATTTTACATTGTAACATGTGGGAGCTAGTTCTTCGTTGAACCATCAATGTTTTTTTATGCCATGTTATGTTTAGTTTTAAATAGACTTGAATTTTGATTTCTCCATGTTTGTTTAACTCTGTATTTTTGTTTATTCTTAGCATGTTTCATTTATTTTTCCTTCTTGTAGCATTCTTGATTATGGTTTTCGAGTGTGTTTTATCTGCCAAGTCATTGTTCTCTTATATGCTTCAATCCTTAAGCCAAATTCCACATTGTAAGTGTCATGATTTCCTCTGTTTGCTCAATTCCCCTTGGCAATTTTGGTTGGAAACCTCTTGTTGTTCATGGCTATCATTATTTGCCTGAATAAAATCAATGTTCTAAGAGCCTCCAACTATCAAGTACAATCTCGATTCCGCGAGGAGTATCTCATATTGGATGTTGTTTTTCACTCTTACGTTGTTCATTGGTAAATGTTTTTGTACTTGTTCCTACTACTTCAACCTACTTTTAGATACACTCAAGCTCCAAACTTCATAGCAATACAAGAGCACTATTTTCATGAGGGTTTGGAAGAGGGAATGCCACATCTTCCAATCCCACATGTCCACTAACCTACATTTATTTTGGAGTAGAAAGAGAGTTTTACACTACCTATGGAGTCTTTCCCTTGTGCATGTACCCCAACTCAAATTTTCATTGAAATCTAACTCCAAATATTTGTAGTCTTGAGTTAGATCTAGCGGTTCTCAATTGAAGTTAATTTGGAACTGGGATTTTCTTTTGTTTGAGCAAGAACCTTATTACATTGGTTTTACCCATGTTCATGCACACCCCAACCTCTATGTAAAAGGTCTCTCAAATTCTAAGATGTGCTTACGCGATGTGTGTTGCTCTGGCCATGAGTGTCACATTATCTATGTAAAGCAAGATCTCAATTATAATCCATGTTATATTGGAGGGGACAATGCAGATATGCATCAATCTTCTAAGGGTGATCTTGATGGGAACCCTCGTTTTCTTCTTTGGGGCATTGGTGTGCACTATCTAGCACCTCTCCCAAGGACCACCTTCATCCTCCACAAAAACAAAATCTCTTAGATGGAAAAGTGATCAACAACATGTGTAGATTTGATTGGGAAGGTGCAAGGTCCATAACACAAAGGAAAATAGATGATGCTTTGATTTTAGAAGGGCAATGAATGGTAGGATTTCCCTAGCATGGAGAATCAAGGATTTCACCTATCATGGAGAATCAATGAGCATTGTGAAAAAAATCCAACCTTTGATTTATGGAGTTATAGTGTGCCTTGAGACCTGAAATTTTAGCCACGGGATCCTTTCAACCAAACTACTATTTCCCCCAAAGGATTTTTCTAATTGTTAACTATGATCGAATAATTTTGCAATTGAAAACATGAAAGTGGAGGCCGACAAAACTACTATTAAACTTTTCTCCAATCGTACACTACCTCCACCATGAAAATACACACACGTCATCCTCATGGAAGCCCACAAAACTATTATAGAACTTTTCTCCAATTATACACTACCTCCACTGTGAAAATGCACACACATTATCCTCGTGTCAAAACTTAGATGTTGCTTCTGACAATTCTACAAATGATGCTTTGAATTTTGCATGTAAATAACCCATTTAACACTTCCACTCACCTTTTGTGTTTATCTAATGTTCTAGTTTATCCATATAAAAGCCAAGAAAGGTGATGATATTTCACTAACCAAAGTTCAAATTTTCCTTAAAACATGTGGTATATTTAGCTTTCTACAAAGTTAAAGGTATTATTGTTGTATAAATACATTAGTATTTGGTCACTGATATAGTTCCTAAACTTAAGCATAACATCAATTCTACCTTGACATTGAATGGGTAGCACAAAATATTCAAGGTTTAGCCTTGTTCTTAAATGCTAGCTGGCATGCTTACCACATTATGATAAGTGGAAGTTCCCCAAAAAAACTTTGGAAATCAATCTATGCATTGAACATGACGAGAGTTGGGTCTCACTCCCTACAACCCAGTGTTACATGGACATGAGCTTCTGATTTAACAAAAAAAATTGGAAAACTTGACTTATGATTCATCCTCACTAACAATTATGACAAGTTCATGTCTCACTACAACCCAGTGTTACATGGACATGGACTTGTGGTTTAACCAAAAAAAATGGAAAACTTGACTTGTGATTTATTCTCACTAACAATTATGACAAGTTTAATGTGGTTGAATGTCTTACAACAATATAAATTTGGGCCCAAATATGTTTATTGGGATTGATTCTTAGAGAGTTGTCATCATATCAAAGCATAGAGTAGAATGTGTTGTTAAAGAACGTGTCAATGTGATGCTTATGTGATTATTTATGGATTTGTGCATGGTTTAGGATGCAAACATGGCAGCCTTAGACATTATTGTTTGATCTAGTTGAGCTATTTTGGTGAATTTCCTAGTTATGGTTAGTAACTTAGTGTACTCATTTTTTTTTTAAAGTGCAAAAGAACAAATTTGTTATAGGTCAATGCTCTTGAGCTACAATGGAGTTTCATTTTGGGTATTTGGAAGAGTGGTGGAATTGGTGTGTTTATTGATCTTTTAGAAATTTTGAGTCTCTGAATAGCACATGTTTAAAGATAATTTGAACTTTTTAAGCAAAGGTTTTTGTTGGGAGATATATGATCGCTTGTTAATCCAAAGATAATTTGAACTTTTTAAGCAAAGGTTTTTGTTGGGAGATATATGATCGCTTGTTAATCCAATTGACCAACCTTCTTCCTCACTATTAGTGTAGGGCTCGCTTATCAATGAAATCATTTGGATTTTCTTCCTATAAAGTAGGGGTTATTGTTTATATTAAAATGCATATTTTGGCAATTCGATAAAGTGTCTCTTTGTTATCTTGGATATAACCATAGACTTGATGTTTCAAGTAAACACCTTACCCATCATTAAAAAAAAATATCAGAAGATAAAGATTAGTGTAGACATATAGTATTAACAATGTTTTGGACACTGTTGCAATCACCACTATTGAGACCATGCTATTACTATGTTTTGGATATTATTGTAATCACACATAGTGGCGTGCCAATAATCAAGTTGGTTATCTCTTGTTTTGGATAGTATTGTAAGCACGCCTAATGGTCATGTTCTTGATACTATTGTAGTCACACAATGATGCGATGATGATGGAGTTGCCTGTCATTTGAGTCTTGTGCTTGGAAGATACTAATGATTATCTATGCTAACTACTATTAAGATTCTTATCTTTGGTGTGCACTATGCACTGTGAACTATGCCCCTCAATGTGTAGGTGGATTGGAAAGGCGATTTTCATCCCCGGGCTACGTTGTAAAGCTGGAAACCAAGCAAATAAAATAGACATGTCCCCAAAAGGTGGTTCCATAAGCAAAATCTAGTGTGTTGACAAGGCTAAGACCTAAAAAGTTACCTTTACAACTTTTGTGTCATTTTCCTATTATAATTATATTTAATGGTATCAAGTTGCCACTATGTTCTAATGCCCATTATGACCACATCTAATAATAGTTATTCAAAATGCTTTGTGTGCAATAGTCATTTCATTATCCATACTAGCTATCTTTAAGATTCTCATACTTAAGTACCCATTATCTTTTATGTTATAAATATTATTGTAGTTATCATAGAATTGTATACACTTGGTGATATGTCGAAAAGTTATGGGAGGATTTGCAAAGAAGAGGGAGTCAAGGTCCGAGTATTTGTGGCCTTTGCAAACAAAGCACAGATTCGACCCAACACTTTATGATTGATTATACTTTCACACAAGAAGTTTGGACGGAGATGTTGATAGCTCTAAAGATAACTGTGGGTTGGACGGGACGATGCCTGCAATCACTCTTTAAACACTGGTGTCACAAACACCCACATTGGCACACACTGTCGTCCATCATCTGCTGGCACATTTGGTTTGAAAGAAATTCAGTGGTGTTCGATAATAGACAACCCTCCACAAATTCGGTAAGATACATAATATTGGGTTGGTTAGGGAGTTAGAAGAAGAAATCGCACTTAATAACAAAAATAAAAATGCCTCCAAAGCTAAACATGGATAGACCAACATGATGGTTTGATGGGGCATCACAAAGGAATGGGCAGAGTAGCGGCGTGGGGGGTGTGATCTGGGTAAACAAACATTCAAAGTTCAGGTGGATGTTGAACTGTGGACCTGGCACTAACACAAGAGCAGAACTTTTAGGAGTGTGGGCATTTATCTCTCTATCTTTTCGCTTACAGATACTTAATCTCCAGGTGGTGGGTGACTCATTAATAGTAATCAACTAGCTGAATGGAAAAAATGACTTACATGTTTTGGGATTGACCTTCTAGAAAAAGCGGATCACAACACTTATTTAGAAGTTCTCGACACTAAACTACTTGCACACTTATAGAGATTTTAACAGGGAGGAAAATTATCTATCCAAGTAAGCGTTGGATTTACATGAAGGAAGTCTAAATTATACTCAGTTGGTTGATGGACACGAAGGCCCAACATTGTACCTATCTCTATACTGATGATTATATGTTGTATATGCTCTATAGATTTTTATTTCCAACATGTTTTTTAGGATTAGTTAATGTTGTTCGGAGAGACCAGTCTTATTTTTTGTTGTAGGTATCTTTTTTCCTATTATTGGACTCGAAAGAGCTTTAGTCGATCCCTAAAGTTGTTCTAAGAGACTTTCTAGATTGTTATGTAAGACTGATAATATTCAGTTGTTAACTCTATACTATGTTTAGTTTAGTTGTCTTTATATATATAT